>JAUZNK010003860.1:0-10693 GCA_035046665.1 Euphysa ruthae | reverse complement strand
GTGTCCCAAATTCGTAATATGTGTATCTATATATATAAAAAAGAAAAGAAAAGGGCCACTTACAGCTAAATATGAGACTAAGTAACAGCTAGGTATGAGACGGGTTAACTTTGGTCCAAATATTACAGTTTTGCTTTTCTTAAAGGTTCTGATTTTATCAAATTCGTCCGTTTTAATCTATATACTCCTACAAAATTTTCGAGAATCAAACAATGTTAAGAGTTTTAAAAACCTAGACCAGAAAACAAATCCATTTTCTGGAGCAATAGCAAAAGTAATATAATCCATAAAGTAAAAACATCTGTTTAAAAAAAAAAGGAGAAAAAAAAAAACAAAATGTGTATATATTATTTTTATTAGACGTTTATCACACTTTAGCTAGTGAGTCCATTATTTAACTAAAAATCTGTTTTCTTTCAAGCCATGTGCAGGTTTTAGCTAGTGCTCAAAAATTTCTGCAATTTAGTGGTTATACCCCTAAAGGCGCTAAGCCTCCAGATCGAGCTCTGTCATAGGTGGTCATCTTTTAATAATTTTGGCTGTCGATGATCTCCTGCCATCAGGTAAATAAATAAATTTTTTTTAAATGTATACCTACCTAAATACAGCAATTTAAGTGGTTTTTTTTTTTTGCTCTCCCCCGCAAAGACATTATTTAGGAATTTTTTTGGGGGATTTTTTTATATATTTTTTCTGTGTTTGCTAGTTTTTAAGAATATAATGGGTGAAATATTTATTTTCATTTGAATTATGAAGTAACTTTCATGTCATGTGTACTTCATTATTGGAGTAAGAGAGTTCCTATAAGTTTCTCAATTATGATTCTTGACTCTCTATTGCAGAGGGTGCATTTGATTGTTATTTATTAATTTATAAATGTACGATACAAAATCCTATTCATGTGCTTAATAGTTGCAATGTAGCGCCAGATTAATACTTGCTAACACTTAAAGCTTATCATGGCTGTGATGTAAACTCACTTTATCTGATATAACAGTTAAAAACCACTTAAAATTTTTCCTCTTTCGTATTTAGGAGGAAAATATTTAATAAAAATACCTAATGTAAAATGATATTGGTCAGTTATTGGACAAAAAAACTTGTTTCATTTGATAATGATTTCCTGAAAAATGTATTTTTTCAACAAAAGATTTTGTAAACTATTAATCTCCAGCCTTAAGATTTTAAGTTTCATAATTCCCAGATTTATTGTCTTAGACTTAGACTACTACTTCCATACAATTTAAATAGGGATTTCATTTTGACTTTTGACCTTTAGGTACCCTTGCAAACCGACTCATTTATTTTCTGGGACTTTATTTTTGAATCTGTCTTTCCTTCATTTTAAATGAAATGAAAAGACCACACAAGAAAAGCTAGAGTACTATCGAGTTTATCAGATTTATTTATTATAATTTAAGACATAGTAGAATCATATATGCTTCAGCATTTTTATACTCAGTTGCAATCATTCATATTCATATTCCTTATCAAAATATTTCTTTAATGAATAAAAAATTTAAAATGCATTAAGCACTATAGCATATTACGTCATTAGGTCAGGAACTACTGTTTTAGTTCAGCCGGAATTTTTGTTTTTTAAAATAATATTTGATAGGTTGACAATTGACTGCTTTAATTATTTATCGGGCTCGAGACTTGAACCTTTAAAACTTTGTATTTGGAAGATATTCCTGACAATTTTTGTTTGATGGTCATTTTAAGTGCTGAGTTTGGGACTTTAAAATGTCCAAAAATAGTATTGGAGTTTTAATAGGTATCATGCAAATTAAGCTAAAAGGTGGTTGGGGCGATGCATAATTTAAGAAAAGGAATCTATCGAAACTTTTTGACATCTTGATATACTCATATTTAAAAATTGATACGTTAGACTCCAAATTAAATTGAAAATTATCATATAAAAGAAGGCGTTTGTTGTCAGAAAAGCTATCAATCAGTGCTCAGAATAATATTAAATGTTTGTGTGTTTGTTGTGGAAAATTTCAACGTGAAAAGTGAAAGTAAAATAGTATTTAAAAATAATATTGTGTATTTTAAAATGGAACATGTTAACAACTCTCCTGCCTTTATTTTGACAACTAGCACCTAAGGCTTTATTCTATACTTAGCATAAATTTGTCAAATATTTGAAGCTACTTTGAAAGTCTCTGATTGCGAGTAAACATTTGTTATTTTTAATATCCGGAAGATTCTTTATAACTATTTCAGGTATGATTTCTTATACTTTTCATCTGTGTTTTTCCATTGACTCCAGTATTGTTTTGCTGGTTTGTATAATCTTGAATTGTTTGACCGATTCCAGCCAAAAGTTCAACTTCATCATCAGTTTAAAGAATTTTTTTTTTTATATATATATATACCTTTTACAAATCTTTTTTACAAGAAAAAACAAAGCACAGAAAATCCATAATTTCTCATGGATTGTTTATTTTATTTGAGTGTTTTTATTTCAACAACTTCGCTGTAGTTTAAAGGATTAAATTCGTAAATGTGTTTACTCTGAAGCAATGTTGTACATTCCTACAAATCGCATCTTTATTAATATAGTTCTGACATATATTTACCAGCTTGTAACTTTATTGTCAATTGATTCTTTTTCCCTTATTAATTAATATATTTGAACCGGCTCCACAAAGAATTATAAATTAAAGCACAGATTACATTTTCTAATTACATTCTACTTATGATATTGAGATGTGAATTTCATTCATCAGTCCATTTTTATGTAGCCAATACCTCTTTTCATCTTTATTTATACATGTCTAATTAAATTATAAAGCTGAACGAAATCAATAGTAAGTTTTGTATGAAACACCGACTATAATATTCGCGTAATAATATTCTAATATGTTCAGTCAATGACAAAGGTTGGGGAGAGACTTTGTACTAAGAACCAACAACATCGTGCATAATATGCAGCTTTGAGACACAAAAGATTTTCGCTATACTCCTGTCAGATTTTATATGCTTTGAAATAACTTTTATCTGACCACATTGAAATTGTAAACCCTACTTTTTTGGCTACAATTTTTTATTTGGATCAGCTTTACTAAAAATTATATAATGGAGCACAGATTATTTTGTATACTATCTATTACTTTGCTAATTGCAAGATAATCAATATCAATTTGTTTTCTAAAAGGTATTTGCTTTTTTATCTCATCGATAATGTTGATCCAAGATCACTGGTCTTGTTAAGAGATTTATCAAAAATTACTTTAAGGTTGATCATTGAATAATTCGTTACATACGAAAAAGCTTCAACCGTACTTGATCAGGGGATGTTTACAGAAAATCTAAAAATATAATACTACTGACCATTTAGATCAACTATATAGTTAAACTAAATTAAGTTGGCAGTATATCGTCGTGCTGTAATATCTTTACAATTTAAAATGCTTATCTTATTCCTTAATTGCATTACATAATTGATAATATAGCATAAATTTGTCAATTGATTTTGTTTAAAGTATACTTTATCGATTAAATCAAAATATGTTTTAGTCTCTCACTCAAATCCTTATGCATGCACTGAATCATGGAAAGACAATAGCAAACTAAAAAAAAACTGTCATATTAAATAATGATGAAATTTAGTCTAAGGACAAAAAATACTTAAATAAATTCATTCATTAAATACTCAAAATAGTTATGGTAGGTATCAAAATATATAACACATACAACAAACCTTTATTGTAGTAAACGTGTTGAAACAATTTCCTTTCCTGAAAAAATTTAAACGTAAAACTTATCGCGCGGTTTATATGTTTTAAACTACGCATATTTATAAATTTATTTACGTATAAATATTTTTTTTCGGGACAAAAAAATAAAATTTGTGACAAAAATATATATTATAAACAAAATAAATTTTTTTTTCAACAAACGAGCTACATATTCTAATAAATGTTTATTATATATTATTGTATATTATATATATTATATTTATTTATGTACGATATTGACTAACTGCTATCCTGACTTTTATCATTACCAGGCGACTTTGCGTTGCTAGATTGATTGAATTCTCTCAAATTGACAAAATAGTATATGATTATTACCTATTTAAATTAACATATACCATAAAATATAAAGGAAAAAAAATCTAATTTGTCACGCTGTAACTCCTTCCCACAGAAATTAACCACCAAGACGGCAAGATAACCACACGTGATGTTTATCGCGCCACTTACTAGGTTGTTATTTCAACGGTTGGCTATCTGCAGAAAACTGATGAACTATAAAAAAACTTTCCACTGAAATTTTAAAAATTTGGCCATTGTTATTATTTCTCATTTACTTCTCTAAAGGTATTTATTATTTTTAATTGCAGATGGACTACCAGAAGCGGACCTTCCTGATCTGACTCGCTTCATGTTGCTGCTGAGTAGCATGCTTCACTATGGAAACCCTCGCCTGCTTGTATGCTGGTATTGGCAAAATAAACAGTATCTTTGTAACGATTATCAACCAATTATTGCATTTCCACGTTTAAGAAGGATAACGTTGGAATTATACAATTAAAAGTTATTATAGTCGAAAAAGTTACAGATTACACGATGTTATAAAGTGTCGGTGCTGTAATATCTAGCTGGTAACTGCTACATCGTATCTAATTGCGTGTCATTACATCAACACATATTTCTCTTGTGGTTCCATCTTCACAAGATTTTCGCTGGTTTCAAATGTTTCTATCGTTTAATTTTTGGCGTCGTTGTTTTTCATTTGAATGATAGAAGATTTGGCATGCGTTGTTCTATTATTTATTTCATTTTGTTTATGTTATGTACTTTGTATTTGTGTTTATAATATCTTTTTTCTTTGTCTCAAATTTAATTATTATTATTCCTCTTAAATCAATCAAATTCGTTTTGTTTCTCAGTTTACCCAGTTCTTTGCATAACGTGAATATACTCATGGATTACATTTTAAATGGGCTGAATCTATCCAATGAAATCCTCTTGACGGATTGCATCATAAGTTAAATGGGCTGAACCTATCTAATGAAACCCTCTCGACGAGTTGCATCATAAGTTAAATGGGCTGAACCTATCCAATGAAACCCTCTCGACGAGTTGCGTCATAAGTTAAAGCGAAGTGACAGCTTTCGAATTAAAAAAAAAAAAAAAACATCGCTTTTCGAAATTAAATTCTTTCTTCCTTGCTGATTTTTAAAAAGAAAATGTGCGTTTCACCTATCAATCCAAGGAGACATTTTGATCTGATGCAAAACGTTGATATTTTGCGGATACTAAATTTATAAATCGACTACCATAAATTTTCGACTAAGCACCGGGATGATCATTCAAAACTCAACATTTTTAGAGGGCGGCGGTTATTCAAAAACTTTCAGATTTTACGAAAAAAAAAAATTTACGAAGTCTCGCTGATTTTTTTTTTTTTTTTTTTTTTTTTGTTAAGATCCCTCTAGCCTAACCCAAAAAACCTTATTCCTTGAATAAGGCCAGAATTTTAGTGTAAGATGTGGTGCTTATTCAAAAGTCAGTGTATGAAAAACCACCCTTAATTGAGGATTTACGGTGTAAAAGTTGCGTCTTTAGAAAGCTTATTGCTAAAGAGTTTACTTCCGCTCCAGAAATTATTTCTCTGATGAATTGATTGTGTTATTAAACTTTTCCTTTAACAGATAAAATTATATATTTTTACACACTAGAGATTCCGAACTAATTCACCGTGGTCAAGCTAATAATAAATCATGAATTACCCTTCCGATATCTGGTTTTGTTTTCTCTTTTCATTCAAAAATCAAAAAGTTTTAAATTTATTGCAATGAACGTCCTGAATAAACGTTTTAAAACTCTTAAATTATAATAAATTTTAAATGTTTTAGGCAACAAAAAAAATGAATATGCAATTTTTTTAAATTGCAGAATATTCAGGTTTTATTTTTTGCTTACAATCAACTTTAATCAATCATCTAATCACCTTAGAGAAGTATTATCGTTCGAGGACTTGATTTAAAGTAATTTCTCAACACGGTTTATGTCTAAATAGCTGAGAGATTTTTGTGATACAATAACGTAAATTTGTCTTTGATCGTTTAAATTTATTTTTCGTGATATTGAGCCTGTTAACGCTTATTATGCCATTTGTGTGTAAAAATTTAAAATGAGTTTATGTTATGAATGTAAAACGTTATCTTGTATTTAAGAATATAAAAGGATGATGTTGAAAGTACTTTTATCGTTATTATTTTCTTAGAAATCATGCTTTAGTGTCTTTATTAAGAACCAATATCCTTATCAAGGTATTAAAAATCGTAAGCAAAATATATATACAATAATAATGCTAGTTCGTAAAAATTAATATATCTAATTATAACAAAACAAACGGATGAAACTAACTAACAGACTATGGAATAACAGTAATTAGAAACGAATTAATTTTTTTACGCTTAATTCCAGCAATGGTATTACAGTATTGCAAGCACTTAGGAAGTCTATCCCGAACCAATGAGGTTTGAATATTTTTATCTAATATCGATTTCTGGAGATTTATCGATGTAATCATTCTGGGGGCATCTTTTTTTGGAGAAAAAGAAATCATAGCGTAAATTTTAATTTCACCATGACCGTTGGTAGCAACGTGGTGATGACTCCAAAACACTGAAAAAATTCCAGCCGATTATTTTTTGCGACAAAGAGACCTCTTGTATTAGAGTTTAATTTTCTGAAAACTAAAAGAAGAAGTGTCTAAAAAGTTTGTATCAACTATGGTTTCTCTTGGCCATTTTCCATGAGATTAATTTAAAATTGTGCAAAAAAACGCAAAATTTTCGTTGCGACGTTTCGCTGCACTGAAACTAGAGACGGGTAGTAAAATGAACGCGTTACCCAATAAGATTCGGCTTTGTGGTGGGGGAGAATGTAGATTCGGTTTTGGGGCGAGGGAGAATATCGATAATTTTAAAAATAGCTTCAACCAGTAGAAAATCTAAATGAGAATAGCGATCAAATTTTTGAATAATGCAAATTTAATTTATTAGTAACTGTATAAAATTAGGCACGGCGGGACCTATTCAGAAATAGATTACTTCAAATTGTAAATTGGTTGAATACTGAGTATAGTAACTTAGCATTAGCATGTAAAATTTTGAATGGCTTATCACTTTTTATGTGAATGACGAATTATGAAAAACTCTTTCAAGCCATCGATTATATATTTCGACAATTATTAGTTTAACGTACGGTCTGAAATACCTAGACATCATTTAGCGGCAAAATCAACCCTAAGTTAAGAAACTCCTTTTAGGTATTTTGAATATCATAAATACATTTGTCTGTAAGAATTAAATATGTGGTAGCCCGAAAACAGATAATTTTTTTGTCAAAGATATCTCGAAAACGCCTCATCTGATTAACCTCAAATTGTGAGTGATTATTTGTCATTAGACAAAGGTTTCTAAACTAAATATCTGTTATAATTCACTTATCTAGTTTACTATAAAAAAGATTTTTTTTTTGCTACAATGGAACCAAATAATTACCATAAATTAATGAAATTAATTTTTTTTTTTTTTTTTTTTTTTTTGGTTCACCACCTTAACAAAAAACTCAAAACCAAGTCTAAAACTTCACTATCTTGAAAACCTTTTCTTATACCTCTCTATCTTTTTTTTACTGCTCAGTGTTTTTGTAATTCATTACAGATATGTGGTCAAAACCTGGATTAATATTTAAATTTTAAAAACAGGTATAAGACCAGCCGAACCATTATTAAACGCAGATGCTACTCCGACATCAAGAACTAATTTCTCAACAAAAACAACTTTTGGACATATTTTTCAAATTAATCCGTTCAGCGACTCGTTTGCGTTTCGATTTTCACCGTCGACTATGTGACGCAAGATCGGTTTGTAAAACGATTTAAGCACATGTACTGATGTTGGAATATTTAACTATGCTTTCCATTTTTTTTTTTTTTTTTTTATCTGTAAGTTGATCTGATTGACATTCACACCAGATATCTTCTGTTTGGTATAACACAAATGTCACTGTTCTTCCGATGTATATACACTACATTTATTTTGTCTAATACACATACCATAGTAGTTTTTTAAGATGTTCATAATTTTTCAGTTAGTCCACCTTTTTTAAAAAAACCTTTGTTGTTACTCAACTTTATCCTTTTTATTTATACTTTATCTTTAGGCTTCTCAACCGCGCGCTAACCCGCTTTTGCACTAGCCGACAAATTCGCTCTTTACAACGTCATACTCCGACTTGTACGGTTTTATCTTTGAAATTTCTGGATATGACTTACTGTCATCATCACTGTCAAATAATACGATGTCTACAAAACAACAACTTGTTTGTATATTCAAAGTATAGCTTTTCCAACGAAAATTTGGTTTTAAATATAGTTTTAAAAAACGGCAAAAACAAGAAGCAAATCTGGTTCATAAGTATAAATTTAAAATATGTTACTTTTTGGAACATTTTAAGAGGTATAGCTAACTGAAACTACGTTGTTATGCGCGTTATCAAGGTTTTTTTTTACATTTGTTACTTAGAACAATGAAATACAATACACCCATTTACAAGTTAAAATTCAAATAAAATACTTTATATTCGAAATCTACAATTAATCTACTAAAATTGATAAAAAGATAATGTCAAAATTTTAATTAATTTTTTATTAGGAAAACCACGTTAAGTGCTGATCCCTGAAGGATCTCTATATGAAGCAAAATCTAAGTTTCTCAAATTGTCAACTATTTTCAGCTTGTCTATTTTAGAAAAAAGATATCTAATTATAATGCGGGACAAAGATTCAAATTTGGGGTGGGTACCTAACAAAGATGGAAAAGATAAGTAGCAATGGCGGTTAATAGAGTACGATATTGTAGATGTGGTTTCGTTGGTGATAACGCTCCTGACTGTTTTACAAATATGCAATGATGACAGTTTTTCATTTTAAATAATTTCCTTTGTAATTCAAATTCAGGATTGGGGTTTCAAATAGCAATATTTATGAGCCATTAACGGTTCCTTATGTCTGTTAAGCGTATTTTGACTAAATAATCAAAATATAAAGATTTGCAAAAACATGACAAGCTTGTTGGCAAGCCCAAGTTAAAAATGGCATATGGTAATTGATAATAGAGGAAAACTGCAACAGAATACAACAAAAAACAAGTTTTCTTACGCTACCATTGATTAATATAAAATAAAGCTCTAAATAAAAAAAGGTTTTTTTAAATTTTCAAAGTTTTAAACATAGCTAACTATTTTATGAACAAGTAATTTAAAAACATTGCATTATTTTAAATTGAAATATACTTTTAATTAAAAACAATGTTTTTTTGTTTCACTTTATTGTATCACTGGTAGCTTAAGAAAATTTGTTTTTTGAATTCTATTGCATTTTTCTTCTATCAAAAATCACCATATACCGCTTTTACCTTTGGCTTGCCAACAAGCTCGTCATGCTTTCGCAAACCTTTATATATTGATTTGATAAGTCAACGATAATAAACAACAAGCTTCTTATTGGATAAAACAACGGGAATAAACAACAACTTCTTATTGGATAAAACAACGGGAATAAACAACAACTTCTTATTGGATAAATTTGATAAAATCGTTAGTAAACAACTTTAACTTCAAATGAGATAAGCTCCATAAATCATCGTTAAAAAACAACGCGAGCTTTTTATCACATAAGTTCAATAAATCATCGTGGACAAACCTTATTGTTAGTGTTATACCATATTGTCTTTTTACTTATTATACGAGCAGGGTATCTTTTGCGCTTTGAACACACCCTGTAAATATTTAAGCTTAATTTAAAATATGCTTGTTGTTCTTGTGTTAGAAAGCAGTCAGTTTATAACTGATATAAAATCATTTCTAATCTGTTCCAGTTTCTTTCTTTTTCTTCTCCCTCCTACACTTAAACTTTAGATCGTGCCAAAGCAAGAAAGTAAAGTTCTAACAAAGACTTCCTTAATACTGAGCCTCAATACTTAAGCAAATCCTTTTTTAATATTATTATTGTTATTATTATATATAAGAATCCTTAGGACTAACACAACCATAGAATAAGAAGTAACTCTCGGGTCTCTAAAAATGTTGCAAGGCTCGTTTTATAGATCAAAAGTATTATATAAAAATTGAGTAAGGTTCAAAAACTTCTATTTTGATGAGAATCTGAGATTCCCTGAAACCATATTTAAAAAAGTTGTTTATAGCATATTTATAAATGAATTAATAACTGTCTAAATAATTCCACAAATATGCATGGTGATTTATAAAAAGGCTAATTTAATATTAATTCTTTACTGTTTTTAGCATTAATATCTTAATAGTAAAATTTATAATTATAAAACGAATGATAATTATTTCCGAGGCTTTGTTTCTCTAAAACTGCAGGTTTGTGAGCTGTGGAGCATGTTAGTATTTAAAATACTATTTGATGCTGAAAATTCATTTTGAACCAGGTCAGCCATTAAAAGCTTACAAACGTAGAATAGTACAGGCCTATTCACTTTTCATGGTTTCCACTTAAATTCCAATAAAACGCCTCGTAAACTCGTCTGAAGTTTGAAGTAATAACCAGATCACAAACCTATAGTTTGACTGGCGCATACAAAAATTTTTAAAAGAGTTTTATTTATTAGAAAAAAAAAAAAAAAAAAAAAAAAAAAGCA
>JAUZNK010003859.1:0-10693 GCA_035046665.1 Euphysa ruthae | reverse complement strand
TCACTAGCAAAAACCAAAATCCTATTTAAATCTTCAACTCCATTGTCAAACAGTAAGAATCTTTTTGTTGTTTTTTGCTAGTATTGTAATGGTAACTCTTGGAATTCCCTCACTATTATCTAGATTTGGCTGTTGGTATTCTTTTTAAACTAATAATAACGGGTAAGTTTTCTATTGCTGATGTTGAGGTAAAACTAAGTTCATCTAGTAATATGTTTTGTGATAATAATGTTGTGTTTTCTGTGTGTTTTTTTATGTTACAGTTTAGATAGGTGTGCTAGTTAACTTCCCCAGCATATTAATCGTCAATGTCAACTTTGATTTTAGCTTTGCAATGTCATTTTCTTCACAACTCACATTCATGAGATCAAATATCATTTGCTAGGTCTTTTTGAAAAACACTGATAAACCTGATGTGGATGATTTTTCGGATTCTTTTCTGAAAATTTACCTACTCCTTTTTTCACGTTACTTTTTCTTATTTTGTTTTTTACTCACAAACATATAAGAAACTTCGGTACCAGCAGCTGCTAATTCGATGCTTTTAGACACCTTTTTAAAATATTAACACTTCCAAACAAATTATCTTAAAAATTTTTCTAATGCCATGTTTTAATTTCTTTTTAAAGCATCTGTGAGTTTGCTGCTGTTAGACACCTTTTTTAAGTATTAGCACTTCCAAAAAAATTATCTTAAATGTCTCCTAATGTTTCTAATTTTCCAAATGTAATTAGTTTGATACATTTAGACAATTTTACCAAAAAATTGTTAAATATATATTTTTCTTTTTTCCCGTGCAGGTAATAAAAAATGAAAGATAAATCAGAATCTATTTTTATATTGTTAAGGTTGCTATTTTCTTCTATGGTATATTTTCCAGGGGCTTTTTTCCAGTCATAGAAATAGCAGTGTTTAAATAGTTATTCAACTTTAGGATTATGAAAAAATCAATAAGTTTGATAAAGTTTGTGTTATTTCTATTTTTATTTCAAAAGGTCTCCAGTGTATAGTCTAGAATATTTTGTTTGATTTATTTTTTCAGCGCTTTTTTTTTATTATTATTATGTGCAGAATTTTTTAGAAATAGTTTTTTATTGACTTTTTTATAGACCTGCTCCTCAAGGACAAACTGTAAAGTGTAGGATTACGAGAGATAAGAAAGGAGTTGATAGACAAATGTTTCCTACATATTTCCTTCACCTTGAGCAAGGCGAAAGTAAAAAGGTAGATTTTCAGTCTGAAATAAACACAAGTATATGTTTTATCAGAAATTTTTTGGATCCTTTCCTTCATCATCAAAGTAAAGTTATAAAATATTATATATTCAAAATTATGAAAATTCTAAAATCAAAGAAAAAATTAAGTTTTTAGAGGATAATCCCTATTTGTAAATGGGTTTGATACTTGAAAATCAGATCAAATAAAAATCTGACATTTTTTAATATTTGAATCGGATACAAAAGGTTTATTTTATTTTTGGTTGGTATTCAAATTAAAAATTAATCATGTTACAAGAAGTTGTTTCATGATTTGATTTTCAGAGTAAATAAGTAAAGAATTTAAAAATAATTAGATTAAGAATAATAGGCTTGCTATTGCAGTTTCACAATCAACAATTGCAGTCTAAAAAATTTACACAGGTTGTGCAAATTATACCAAGTTGCAACAGAGCTTATGTAAGAAAAAATTTGATTTTTTATTATACTTTTATTTTCTCACATTTAAGCTCTCTGGTTATTACAAATCTGCCCTACAAATAATTTTAGTAACTAGTCTTCAGGCTAATAATTTGGTATTTAGGTTTTCCTATTGGCAGGTCGGAAAAGAAAAAAAAGCAAAACTTCAAATTATCTTATTGCTACTGACCCCATAGATCTATCTCGTGGAGGTGAAAACTTTTGTGGAAAACTCAGGTAAGAAATACTTCAAATTTTGTTTGCAGGTAACTTGCTTTGGATGAATGTTGTCCAGTTAACTTTATGAGATATTCATCCTGTCGTCTTGAGAGTTAAAAAAAATGGAAATCTTACATCCTTGTTTAATTTCAATTTTAAAACAGCAGAACAAATGACAGATTGGGGCTTTAAATAAGGATTTCATCTTGGTTGGACATTGTCCATTCAAAATGGGTATATTTTTATATATTGACCGGAAGTGAAAAAATTTGGCCACACATGATTTCGACAAAATAGTATGAAAAATTTAGAAAATATTTATATAATAATCTTTTCTGGGCTTTTGTTTATATATTCTATCCATTGAATAAAACAACACAACTAACTTGAGTCTCCTGAAATAAAGTTTCTTAAAGAGATTCTATACAACAAATGATGAACTGTATATGTAATAGCAATATGTAAGATTCTTTACATGTATGTTAGACATTTTTTGTTCATAAATAATTTTTTTTCAAAAATCAGAGGTCGACTTATACTCTGTCAATTTATACAGAGGTATATACAGTAGCATTATGCTTTGATCAAATTATCACATCTAAAATATTAGCTCTTACACAGACTTGTATTGTTGTTGTTAGGCATTATTGTTAGAAAGACTCAATTGAGCATTCTTTTCTCAACTAGCAAATGTTAACTGAATCATTGCATATTCATTATAATACACCATCACCTTTTATAACCATTGAACTATCAGCTACATTCTTTAAGAGATTATATATTAATAACAAAGATTAAGTTGAACGCTGTAGTTATGTGTATTAATAATTAGTGTTTTTCTTGTGGCGCTAAAAACAAGAAGCTTGAAAATACATTATGCTTAGTGTGCCGTCAGAGGATTGTAAGGTTAGCTAGATAGTAGACAAATTCTCTAGACAATATTTTGTAATTAATAAATCGTGTGAAAAAATGTTTTCATTTCTTAGTTGTCTACTAAACTAAAAAATAACGTTATAAAATATTCCAAAAACGGATCGTTTACAGAAAATCAAATAAAAATGAACTAACTGATTATGTATGATTTAATCTGTTTTCTGTTAAGTAAACACAATATATCAATGTTAGCAACATTGTTATTGTTGCTTTCGTCTCCAGATGATAAAACAATATTAACAGGAGTTTCAGACATTATTTCGTCACCAAAACTAGAGGATGCAGCTCGTAGATCATCTTGAAAGGCATATCTATACGAGCTTGACAAGTTTTCTTTCTTGTTTGTTTCCTTTTATTTTTTTTGCTTCGAATGGCTTATTTGTCTGTTTTTTCCTCCATACCATACATCAATTGTGTTCTGAAGGTGAGGCAATTTTGCCCATTCGGTTAATGAGGGGCTCTCTGCAGTAACTCATAATAACGCCTCTAACGTGTCTTACTTCAAACTGCTGCGCCAATCTTCTATCAAACTTCCAATTACAGAGAAAAATCTCTCCAGTTTCGAATTCGTCATTGGAATGATAAGCAATAAGTTTTTCCAGCAACAGGATTTCTATAAAGTAGGGTAGTCCACAACTCACGTCATTTCATTGTGGTTTTGAGTACTTGAAGTCATCCCGCATGTTGTCAAAAAAGCTCTTGTAGCTCTCGGCACTTTTTAGAACTGTTCTTGTATGCCTGGTATATTGATATGAGAATATCATCAATAGAATTCATTGTTATGTTTGTGAAAGCGATTTAAAACTTTTCAAAAAAAAGAACCATGATTTTATTTCGGATGTTTCAGGGTCTATAAAGGAAATATAAATTATTTCCTTTTCAATTATAGAACTGTTTGTTTAACCATCAGCAAAAAGGGAGAAAAATTTTGCAAAAGTTTGAATTTATCTATATCACAACTCCAAGTTTCGTTAGAAATGTTCATAATAATTTCTTGCGAAATAAAGTCAGTGCCTGGACATGGGCAGCAGTAATTTGGTGTCCGACTACCGATGACTTGTGGAAATTTGTTGGGCCTAACAAAACAGAAAATAGAGAATTAAGCGATAACATGGAAAGAGTTTCTTGAATACTTATTAGCTATTTTTATAGATGAAACACACAGAGTTGTCCTACTGTATTAATTCCTATATTATTAATTGAAAAATAAATAACAATATTTTAAAAGTGTGCCGCATGCAAAATATCTTCTTAACGTCATTACAAAAACACACCTGCTGTTTTTGTTCTTTTTATTTCTTAAACAAAATTTTTAAAAGATTAAAAATGATCTGATTGGAACTTCCTTGTTATGAATGGTGTTTTATCATAACAACGGAGACAACAGAAATCTATTAGCAAATAAAATTATCTAATTTGATTGGTGAATTTTTCAAAGCAAAAAGTTGTTCACACTTAGAGAAAAGCGAAGAAATCATCCTTTCAATAAAAAATATTAGAATTAATATTCCAAATAACTTTACATTAATGGAAGACAAAAAAAATCCATTAGAGAGTAGCGTGTTTGTTTAAAATAGAAAAATGACAAAGTGCCACACGTACCTTTAATAAATCTATTATCAAAATTACAGCAACCAGTTATCCTCTATTCATGTTTTAAACACATTGAACAGAAAAGGCCCGTTGGCTGATTACTACCATCTAACTCATACACGAGCCAAGTAAACTCTTTTTCCCGTTTTTTTAAAACTTTCTAATACAAAATTTAACTTAGGTTTCAAAATAATTGGTCTTCAGTTGAAAACTGATACTCATATCAGTTTAATGCTTGTAAGTTACCTCTGTTGAGGATATTGAGATTGTAGTTTCCTGATTGCTACATTGCCAACTGGTAGAAAGGAGCAAGGAGCTAACAACTTAGAGAGGCTGCTTTATCAACAGTTGTTAAATGGCATTGTGGTTGTAGTGCCAAATTGCACTTGGAGGCCCTGCGTCAGGTTCATAATTGGTAGCAAAATAATAGACTGATTTGACCTATATCTCTTTCGTTCATCAACATTTATGGTCCTTGCAGTAATTTTTCCCATGTTGAATCTTTTCTCTTGTTTATTACCTGACAGTTTGCGAAACAAATCTTGATTCTTCCATAAGTTCTTATGATTTTATTGTACCTGGTTATCATCTTGGCACATGCATAGTGCTGGCATTTTTTTCCGTTAAAATTTTCCAGTTGCTTGAAAATCTCTCTTCAAAACCCTGATGAATCGTCCATTTGTTTATGTCTATCTCTTCTTCAGTCGACTAGTTATCTTTTCTTCTTATACTGTTCTCCTTCAACTCAGACCTGCAGTGCAACCAACTCCATTTCTGAAAATATTGACAAGGCTTTTATAAATCAGATATTTGCTAATATCTTTGTCTTTGGGGACTTCAACGTCCACCACACTTACTGGCTACCTTTATCTAGAACAATTGCCTTTCTTTTATCGATAATTACAATTTTTTCATATCTCAGTCATTAACTCAACTAGTTTATTCTCCAATTCGTCTTCTTGATCAAGACAATGACGAAACTTTTCTACTTGATTTATTTCTCTTTTGGAATCCTGATATCTGTAAGACATTTGTCTTTAGTCCTTTAGGAAACACTGACCATTCAGTGATTAACGTTGACATCAAGTTTAACATCACCTCTTCTTTCAGTAATAATTAAAATCTTTGAATTATATAATGATATGGTTTTCATTCTGGTAGGTCCACTTCTAATACTCTGACTGTCATCTCTGAACGTCTCTGTTAATCTCTTGATGCTTGTAGTTAATTTAGGGCAATTTCAATTGACATTTCTAAGGCATTTGACCAGGTTTGGCATACTGGACTTCTCAATAAGATGAAGCCATATGGTTTCTCTGGTGAAGTCTTGAATGTCATGTCTTTTTTATTCGGCAGAGAAATCAAGGTGATTCTCGAGGACTAATCTTCAAAATATTACTCTGGAAATTTTGTTGTTGCTTAAGGTTCTGTTCTGGGACTTACTCTTTTTCTAATTTTCATCCTTAATTTGCCTGATAGTATTCTTTGTAAGCTTGCTATATATATAGATTATACTAATTTGTAATCATCTTTACAGAAGACAAACAATGCTTTTTATACGGTTGAAATGACAGCTGATTTGGAAGAAGATCTTTTCACTGTTGTTGAGTGGAGTGAGAAATGGTTGGTATCATTCAATGCTTCAAAAAAGCTTCTTTCCATAAACCGCTTTAAGGAACCTCTCCTTCCCTCCTTCCATCTGTACTGATGAATGGTAGTGAACTCACTGAATCTACATAGAATCAATTTTTAGGCTTAATGTTCTCAAATAACTTTTCTTGGAATTCTTGCATTGAATCCATTGCAAAATTTGCTGACATACAGGTTAAATCTCTATTCTGGGTGCGACACATTCTTCAGCCCGAGAATGTTCTCTATATTTTTAAGGCATCAACTATGTGTTGAATATTTTGATGCCATCTTTTGGTTGTAGCCTCTGCTGTATCTCTACATCTTCTTGATCGAATTCAGAAGCGTAAATTCAACCTTGTTGGTCCTGATAATTGTTTGAATCTTCAATCACTTTCCCATGTTGTATTTCCATATTGTATAAGTATTTATAGGGTCACTGTTCTGACGATTTGAAAGATTTAATGATTGCTGGGTAAATGAGAATATATCAAAAGCTTTACATCTTAGGCAATTAATTATTATAAAGTACAGTTTTATACCAAATTTTATGTCCAAATAATGTCTAATTAAACAATTGAGATTTTTTTAAGGACCACAAGGTTTTCATTTGCTACTCATCCTTAATCCTTAAAGATCCCTAAATTTCACAAAATTTTCTTCCTATGTACTGCTCGCTTGTGGAACTCTCTGCTTGCTTAGTGCTTTCCTTCGAGTTATGATCTCCAATCCTTTAAATCTTATATCAACCAATATTATTCTCAGTTTTTGTAAGACCTGCTTTTACTAGGAGTGGGCTAGAGATAGCTCAAACAATGGAAAGTATTCAAATAACAGTGGTTACAAATTCTTTTGAAAAGTTTTAATATAAGAAACCCATAAATTAAAAAAAAAAAAAAAATTAGTTTATAACTTCTTTGAAAACTATAATTCTACTTTTCTAAATAAACAGGATTGCAGCGCTGTCTTGAGTATAAGTTAAAGTTTAATAATACCTTTTAAAATGATTCCTGAACCAAATGATCTGTTTGAAATGTTCCATTACTCTTTTTACCAAGATAAAAACCATTGAACCAATTTCCTCCTTTATTTTAAATCATCCCACACAACTGCAATAACTTCTTGGCGACTATATGGTTCTTCTAACTGAAAGACACAAAAATTTGAAATTAATGAAGATTTACACAATTAAAAGAAATGAAAATCATGCTAAACCTAATGATGGCGTAACAAGTAGTAGTTTATATAGCGAGTAAAATCTTACCTATACATGATTAACATTTTCTTTATTTAGTGGCTTAACCAGTTCCATTATTTTATCTTCTGTATTGAAGAGCACATGTTATATAGTGTCAATATCTCCCGCAAATAGAGTTATCAATTTTACTTTATTTTGTTCTACTGTTAGGTTGTTTACTCTATAAAGTTCTAGCTTTTCTTGTGTATCACATATATGAACAATATTTTGGTACTGAATCTCAGTTCTCAATGATCATTTCAACGTTTTTCATAGTTTCTAGTAAGTGGTTTACTTCTTTGTTGGTTAAAGAGCCCTTGTTTTCTTTACATTTTTGCAGTAATATATCGACAAATTATCATCTTTTTTCACTGTTTGTAACCAACAATGTCAGTTTATCGCTGACCATTTGGTTGATCTGAACTCTTATTCATCTCCATATTATCCAGCTTTTTGAAAATCTTTTGCTGAGTAGCTGAAAACTTACTTGAGGTTATTGAAAAACATGATTCCTTTTCAAACAATAAATGGTCCCGAATTTCTTTTGCTTTGAAGAACCTCTTTGAGTCCAGGAAAAACATCTATATTGGGTTTCCTGGAATTTTTTTTTTTTTAAACTTTTCTTTGAATTGTGCATGAAGTTAAAGGACAAAGAGAGCATTTGTTACTCTCTATGACCACCAGTTGAAGATTTTTTTTTTCTTTGGACCTAGGCACCAAAACGTGCCAAATATGGTTACAAAAAGGTCATTATTCAAAATTTTTCAATAACTTATTTTTCGACTTTAATAAAAAAAATTATTTTTACTCTTCGGTTATTTTGCAAATATTATTTGCTCCCAAATCTTTTTATTGAAATTCGTTAATTCCTCTTTTTTTTTTAGATTTGAAATTAAGGGAACATAGAGAGCTTATTTTACTCCAAAAATTGCTCCATGGCTCTGGGCCCTAAATTTTTTTCAAAATGATTTTTAAATTTCTGTTTAAAGTTGTAGGAATATAAAGGGTTTGAGTGGTAGAGAGCCTAATCTGAATATTTATTTATTCCAAGAAAGTGTTTCAATTCTGCTGAAGTTAAAAATTTCTGATAATCTAATTTTTTTTGAGAAAGAGAAATGTGAAAATTGAAATATTACCAATTAAATTTCCAGGGTTCCATTAGTCTCTTTTGAATTTAGACATAGAAGGTATATTTTGTCATTTCTTATCATCTTTTTTGTTCATGCTCTCCTCATGAGTTTGTTATATATCCAAGGTCCATTTGTCACTTGAAAATCTCACTTTGATGAACATATAATACTGAAACCCCTAGTATCACAATACAGTGGGTGGTAAGGATGTAATATTTTGCTTTTCGCATAATTTTTTTTCAAATATTTTAAATTATAGGTCAAATTTAGTTGGCACAAAGTTTACATGTTTTGATGGTGGCAAAAGTTCTAGAAAGGGTGGTTCGGTTGATGATAACAACTTAAGAGAAGAACTATGCGCTATTGTTTATGTGAGAATAATTTTATATTAATCTTTTTTGTTAATTTTTCTTTTCCCCATTAACGTTATTGGAGGTTCTGTGTAACTGGTTAGATCCTATAAATTTACATGTCTTTCCAAGCAAAATCCAACATTGGCACTTTAATTTGTTAAGGGAAGTTTTTAATTAGGTTTTACTAAACTTAAAGTTTTCTTTTTCTTTGGGGTTGAGCATATTGTTTTTCTGGGATCCATTTGGTACCAAAGGTGTTGGTTGCTTTTTTATTTAATGTTTTTGCACTAGAATTTGCTTATTTTTTCTGTCAGTTTTTTTTTATCAGAGCTTACGTACCATGTCAAACAGTTTGAATCAATTTACTCATGGTTATCAAGTATTATAATTTTCCAATCATGATTCACTTCTATGCAGGTTTCTATAATTCATTAAAATAAACTGTTATATCAATTCTTTTGAAACCTTGTATGGTATTTGCTAGTAATAAGGCATAGTTATAGGTAAAATACTGTCTTTAGCAATTTCTCAATGAAATCTGTAAATTTTAGAACTCTTAGTTCATGTCTCAATTATGCATGCCTGTATAAAAATATTATTTAGTGACTTGTCAATAAAAAAGCAAGATTTTGATTTTTTTTTGTTTGGTATCATTTGACCCATACGGTCACCTTTAAAAAGCGTTGAAATTAAGCTTTAATTTCTCCAAAGCTATATAGATTTTTTTGGAACTTTATATCTGGATGGCTCCTCTTAGCTAAATTTCATTTCTTCTTACTTTAAATATTCTCTTCATTTTCTAGTACTAAAATTAATTAAATTTCCTTTTATGGGTATTTTCATTTCAAGTTGATATATATCTTTTTTAAAATGATTGCTAAATGATTTTTTTAGGACACAAATGTTCTTGGCTTCAAAGGTCCAAGGAAGATGACTGTTGTAATTCCTGGCATGGGTCTGGACCACCAGCGGGTTCCCATCAAACCACAATATGTAAGTATTTCTATAACCATCAAATTCCTATGTCAAAATGGAAATTAGATTTCGCTTAGATTAATTTTCATGAGTATTATTTTTATAACTATAGTGTACTTAACTATTGACATAATATTTGGTTCAAAGCTATAATTTATGATTATGAATTTCCTATGATGTAAAGTTTTTGATATATACTCATTATGTTACCCAGCAACCATGTAACAGTGCTGAGTTAAATAAAACATAAAAATATTAGCTTTATTACATATTTGTTATGCTAAATGGCTGAATTGCAGCTATGTAATAATTCAATCATCAATTCAAAGACAGTTTAAGTATTCATGAAATTGTTATCACCTCAGTCATGTCAAAACCAGCAAACTGTCAATTTATTAGTTTAAGTATTACAGTAAAAAAGAGTGCGCCAAGATTAGTAAATAATCAATAACACAACAATGATATTAATAAAATGACATATCTAATAAATATAAATTTACAACATAAATCATGCTTATGCAATTATTAAAGTGAATAATGATGCAAGAAGTTTTGAAGTTTTTAATCCACTGATGTTTTCCGATTAAAAGCTTTCATTTTTATAAGGTAAGATTAGGTGCTAATTGGTCAAGGAAATCAATTAAGCATTTGGAATGTTGCAATTAAATAGTACAGCTATAAATAGCACAGCTACAATTTTTCATTATTAAATAGAATTTAAGAAATTTTACTGTAAACAAAAATTAGCAAGTACCAAACTATATTTCCATATAATTTGGTGCATTTTGAATTTTGATATCGGATCTGACATTTTGTTCAATAATTCTGCCTGGTTGTTTTAAGAAATGATTTGTGGTTTTTCTTGTAGGCGAAGTGGACATTTTTTAAAAGTATTGTTATAAGGTGGTATTCTATTAGAAGTATTGTTATAATGTGGTATTCTTTAGA
>JAUZNK010003858.1:0-10693 GCA_035046665.1 Euphysa ruthae | reverse complement strand
ATATTTTATTTGCTAGCATTGTATTTCCATTGTCATTTAGGTGAAGCTTGTCTACGAAGTACAGCGTATCATTAATGTGAGATTGAACACCAGTAAAATCGGATACATCAATGAACTTAAACTCTTTGGAAAATTGGCAATATTTCTGGAGTTTAATATTTACATCAATTCGAAATTGATGGTAAGTGTCTAATTCTTGAAGGAAATTTTTTTGTTTAAATGCTTCTTACAAGTATACGCTAATATAACGATGAAAATCCAAAGTTTTTTAAACGATAACCTTTTGGAACGAAGTTTTGTCTAATCATTCACTTGAGAGTTACAAACTCTTAAAAGTTTTTTTCAGAGTAGCACTAATCTTTAGGGAAATTTGATACAATATTGAGCGCAACTATTTGGAAAACATTAATACTAAAGCTGGTTTTAGGATCTGCAGAAGTGTGATCATGTTTGGGTTTAAAGTATTTTAAAGTATTTTTTTTTTCTTTTTTTTTCCCCTTTTTTTGTATCGTTTTATCGTGAGCGGGAGAAAACAAATAACAGCATATAATGTGTGGAGTTAAGTTTTCTCAACTTCTGGGCAGCTATAATAGGATAAAATATTATTTATTATCGGCCGTTTTTGAGACTTGTAATTGTAATTGTGTTGGCTTTGTCAGCGATATAGGATTGGGATGAGTTCAAACGTAATGTCTTTAAAACCTACTGGATTTTAAGAAATCTTGTGTTATTAATAATCTTTTAACCAGTTTCCGTTGTGCTCCTGAATCTTTGGATGGCTAGTCCTAAAATGTTATTTGAACGTATTTTTTTTCGCTGGTATTAGATTTATTTGTAGAGAATTAGCTTTGGAGCTAGTAAATTTAGGAAATCAACTATTCGAAAAGAAGAGACTCTATATAATTAGACATTTAAGGATTTAGGGAAATTAATGAAAATATTTTAAACTATGTATTGACACTATGTATTGTTCTCTTTGCACTGTAGATAATACTACAAAAAGTGTTTGTGACGTGTGAAATACCTTTTTTTTTTGACAAAATTATTGCCTAAGATTACAAAGAAATCTGCATACAAATCTTAACCTGGACGCCATATACTTCAATTTTACATTTTTATCTATTAAAATAAAAGCTTTTTTTTTTAACTGCCTGTAAAAGTTATATATATCTAAAGAGGGTGCGTGCTATAGATTTAATATTTATGTACCCACGGATATGGGCGATAATAGTTGTGGCGCTTCCCTTTTGTGTCATTGAATCGATTTCTTATGAATGGGAATTACATGTGCCCATTTAAGAACGTCTGGAAATGTTTCATTATTCAAAGAAGTATTAATGCGATCAGCAACTATGGGACTGTGAGAGTGTGCTAAAGTTTTTATAAGTGATAGTTATATATCATCACTACCTTCTTTTAACTTAATAATAACGTCATATACTTCTTTGGGTTCTACATGGAAAAAGTCAAAACTATTATTGCGGGGAAAATTCATACGGATTGCCTTAATACTTGGATGAGACTCAAAATCTGAATCTGACATCAAAGGGTTATGTTCAATATGGGGATCCCATGATCCAATATTTACAGATTTCGTAATTTTGGCAAAGTAATTGTTAAATATCTCAACTACGCTCTTTTCGTCAGAAATAACATAATCATTTTCAAAAAGAAGTATTCGTTCTCTATTAATAATAGGTTTAGTGGATAAAAGTGGTTTACATGTCTTCCAAAACGACTTCTGTCCTACTTTTACGTTATAATTGCGAAAAATGTTTTTTCTCTCAACGAATGAAGTTAACAACATAAATACGATGGATTCTATAAGCTTCTAAATGGCATTGTTTGCCAGACTTGTTGGCGCGATTTTAAATTGAGCTCGTTTCATGAGCTCTTTCCTGACAATTTTTGAAACGAAAGGTTTATGGTTTCCACTTATAATCTTACTTTTGACGGGAGCGTATTTCTCTAAAACTTTCTTCAAAATAGTGTCGTAATAAATATAGTTAAATGTCTGACGAGAAGTGAAAAAATAATTACTAAATTCTAAATCAAATTTCACATCAAATTTTTTTAAGTTTCTGTAGGTGACTATACTAGGAGGCATTTTCAAGTATTTTGATCTTAGCATACTATATAATAAATGATGACAGTCACTTAAACCAGTTTCAATAGAGTTTGAGTTTTGAAAGAGAGTTTTTCTGTTCGTTAATATCAGATCAATGCATTCATATTATAACTAGTATAATATGAATGAATACGAAGTAGATTGAAATTAATAAAACGCGTTTCAGCGAAAGAAGATATAGAATTTGGGTTGTCCATCCAAGTATTAAATGATTTTTAGAAAAGGTGGAATTGTTTACCGCTGCAGTATTTAAAAAAGTAATTTCCCACTTACCAAATTTTGCAATTTGCTGCATACTTTTAATAAATTGTTAGAAGAACTGGTAGTCTAATGGACCTGGTTGTGGATGGTTATGTAATTGTTAATTATGACAATAACGATGATAAAGATGACTATGGCGACAATAACGATGATGAATATGACTATGATGACGAGAACGATTATGAGGATGGCTATGATGACAATAACGATGATGAAGATGACTATGATGACTAGAACGGTGATGAAGATGACTATGATGACGCGAACGGTGATGAAATAAAAATAGGAGTAGAAATTATTGGCTTGATATAATGGTGCTTAAGAGGAAATAAATGTCTATATATTGTGCAGATAAAGCATCTTTGTTTCATTGGCTATTTAAAAAATTATATTAAATAAAACACTTTATAGTAATATTGTTAAACATTTCATTATTTAGCATTATTATCTTTATTTATTTTGAGAAGCTTTATAACTTGAGTTTTGGCTGCATTAATAGCCAAAATTCTTCATGGAAATGCTTTTATCAACTCAAAATTCATAGTAATTAGTATTTTACTTATAATTTTTAAATATATATTGTATAAAATTTTCTCTCAATCTAGAAATTTATTAAGGCATGTTAATAGAAAACTGTAAATTAATAACTGAGAAAATTCTTGTTTTAGAACATTTTCCATAAATCTTGATTTAAAAGTGAAATAAAAAATGTAATTAGCTAATAAAAATTATTATAAAATTATTATAAAAAGGACGATAAATGTTTTTTAGGTAACAACGTAGCTATAAACAAAGTATAATTTTGCAACTATAATGAAATTGTGGAAAAGTGTTCCTCCTCCAACTAAATTTGTCGCTTTGTACGATTATAATCCGGCAGATCCAACAGTGCATGATGAAATAGCAATTGAAATCCCAAACATATCTTTACAGCTTCAGTTTGTCCGTGGTGAGACCTTTACACTTGTAAACAAAAACCTTGATAAATGGATCTTATGTGAATCTCACTTAACAGGTGAAAAAGGATATGTTTTGAGCGAACTTTTAGCACCTTTGCATGATCAAGAAGATGAAAGGTAAATTCTCTTCAGTTAAATTCGTTAGTTTTGGATAATTAAACTGTAAAATATTTTACTCTAAGTTAAAACTGGTTTTTTTCAGTTTGATAATATTATCCTTAGCCCTAAATTTATTTAGTTTTTTCATTTTTTTTATGAATCCTTAATCCTCTTTTAGACCGGCAAGATAAGGAATGAAATTAGAATTTCTCTTTAAAAGTTTAAAACAAATATTATATTAATATTATATTAGATTTTCATAGCTATCTGTTCAAATTGTGTCAAGCCAGTTAAAATGCCTTAAAAAATTTAATTTTAGCAAGATAAACGTTCTCAAATGAAGTTTTCTTGGATTCCACAATGATTGGAGCATTCTGTGAAGATAAAACAGAAAGTTACTGAAAGTGCTTGAATTTACTCCCTCCAAAAACTTTTCAAATATCGTTCTAAACCCCAGCTAAAATTAGGGAGGATTTAAAACATGTAAGAGATAAAAAAAATTTGTTTCTGAGAGAAAATTTATCTTTCATGAATCATGCAATTAAAATATTCATACGCTTTTTAATAGGATGTTATAAATTTATTTTGCTTTTTTTTCTTATAGCACCCCATTACTCCAAAGTTTTAAATCAGAACACACAAAGTTTTTTCCAAACATGCCAAGTTCGAAACTTTGTCAGGTTAGTACGTATAAATTTTGTAACTTTTGTGAAATAATATCTTAATCGGTTGAGTTCTTATATCTTTATAATTAACAATGTAATGAAATATTCGTTTACTGATGAAAAGTATATATATTATTCACATTAAAGTTGAGAGAAATTTTAATTGTTGGTTCTGTTAAAAATACTCACTTTACCTTATTACACCTTTTTTCTAAAACTCTAATCAGGTCGCTGTTTTCTTGCCTAAGTTCCTCTAGGAGCAGATTCTTGCTTTTTTGTCAAGCTGTAACAAAGCATTTATTACCCTTTAAAATCTTACATGCTCGCTATTATGAACTCTATATTCTCTTATATCAATCCGGTATTTAAAATTGGCTTTTATTTCAGGCCCCCTGTCCAGAAGAAACTGCTAATATTTATTCTAAAATGGCATTTGGATGGGTTACAAAGTAAGTTTTGATTTCTTTAATAACTGAATTCATAAGAAACAGTGATGACAGTTGAAAATGTATGCTTTCAACATATAATTAAAATCTTTACTTTTTTAATGAAAAATAAAGTATAAAATAGTAGTTCCATTGAACCATGAGGAATTTTGAAAGAAATATTGTTCATCTTCAATGTAAATTTTCAGAAGAGAATAAACACTTTATGCAGACATTCTTTTTAGAAATGATCTGAGGGATTTTAATGATGATAATAACATTGACAACACTTAGCAAATATTCGACTCTCTGGATGTCCTGTCATTTGTTTCACTTTTCTTTATTTTGCTAAAGTTATAGAAAAAGGTACAGCTACTGAAAATCTTTCAGATTCTTATGAAAATTTCGTTTCAGCTAAGGTCAAATTTTTCAAAGGATTTTGTTTGAAAATTACACGATGTAGAAATTTTAACAAGGAAAAGTTAAATAGTTGTTTATAAAATAGATCCTTCATCATCACAATAACATTCTGACTGGATCAATAAAACCAGTTTCTGTTGTTAACAAGCAAAATTATTTTTGCTCCAGACGAAATTTTTGATACGCATATCGACTTTTCTGAAGACTTGCATGTTGATGTCGAAAGTTACCAACATTTGATTCAATAAATTATTTTATATATGTAAACTTTCTTCTATCGTATTCATAATACTAAATCGAAAGAAGGTTTGCACAATAAAGTAGATTTTCGTTTTCTCTGATGAACGTCACCAAGATTTTAAATTTTTGCTTTAAGTTCTTGAATAAATTCATTTTGAATATAATAATATTAAGCTCATTGAATTTTTAATTCATTAGTATTTAGGTCCAAAATTTTCGTTTTTATTTTACTTTTGTTTTACTATTTTTATCTTACTAAATTGGCGTTATTTTATTCCAGACCTAAAAGTAGCTATTAACGCTACTTTATTTGTCGAGCACTATTCTTTTTTCTGACACATGTTTACCACAGACAAAAAACAGTCACACCATCCATCAATCAATCAAAGTATTTCATGTTTATGAAGACGTATGCAATAAAAATCATAATAATAATTTTGTTTTGATATATCTAACCAATCTAATATTCATGAAAATATGTATTTTATATAAGATACTTTTGGATAGATACCAGTAAATATATCCGACGCCATCAAAAAATAAAGGCGTATTACAAATAATGAAACGCTACGAAAACGTAACTCACCAAAAAATATTTGAAAATAAGATGCAAATTACAAGATGAAGAAATTTTATTCAAAAACCCTTACAACTATTAACTTTAAAAAAGGTGATCTCTGCTCTGAAAGCAAACAATTATTTACAAAAAAATATTAATAGCAAAAAACTATGTACATACTATAAATATAAACGATGTTAGAAAGAAAATAAAATATATATCATCTATGTATCAGAGAAACAAGAAGATTAAAAAAATACATATACAACTATGTACAATCTAAGAAAGCTTTCAAAATCTATTTAAAGAATGGAATGTTATTGACTCAAAATAGTGGCTAAATAGTTTCCGTAAAAATAGGTTTTTTGAGTTCGACAATACTGGCTCTGTTTTGAGTATGTATGGTAGTATCTTCCACGATAAAATACACTGAACATGATTATCAGTGAACATATTATGTTAGGTAACTAGATGACAAAAATATTTCCAGTCCTGCTTGTTAGCTAAAATAAAGTGTTATGAGACATATTTTCCTGATATAGACAAACTGCTGTGTAATTTATTATCAACTATATAAACTTGGAGATAAAATTCTAAACTTCTCTAAAACATCACAACATAAATAGCAGAACTTGAAATAGATGATCTCCAGTATTTAGCCGGATATGTTATAAGAAATATAATATCAAAAAATCCTAAATATAAAAGCAAAGAAAAAATGTCAATAGTAGCAATATTAGTACAAAATGCTGAATCAGAAGAAATCAAATAAAAGATCAAAAACTTGATAATGTACTTAATCAGGGGAGGATTGACAGTAATTACAAGGGACAACACCCATCTATTCATCCATACTATACAAAACTTTCGTTCGCAAATTTGTGATAGCTAAGCTCTAAATATTTTCAAAAAATATACACTAAAAATTATGGCTCATATGATATGCCATTATTTTTTATAATACAAATGTCAGGGAATCAATAATTAATACAAAAGACATTTTTTTTAAAGACAAGTCAAGCTTAAAAATACAATTTTTTAAAATTTGAGGTTAAAGAGGGAACTTTTGAATAAAAAAACAGCTAAACTTATATATTTATCTTATTTTCGATGTAGCGTAAAATAAACGTGAAACACAAAGTAGATAAAAGAAGCAGCAAAGTCATCATGGTTTTTGTTTGACAAAACGGAAGGTTGGTTTACATAATGTTTATATATCGTAAAATTTGTCAAATGACAAATAAAGTTTTTAAGATTTTTTTTCTAGCCTGTCAAGCAGGGTGTAGGAGGTGGCCAAAAGACTTATGGCCTGAAGCTGTGAAAACTTACGGAAATCTTTTGTTCATGAAAAAAAAGTAAATAACGCGTTGTTAGATATGGCTCTAAGAACAGTTTTTGACATATAAACCCAACTGATTGAACATTTAAACAATCGAAAAATCTAAATCTATATAGCTATACAGCTGAACAGTAGCATGTGCATTTTCAGAGTAATAGGTGAGAGCAATTTAATTTCTCGTTCTGTAGACGATATGGTGATAAATATAGGGCTGGCATATTTACAATAATATTAACAAAAAATAATGATCAGTAATAATAATAACTGAAAACATCAATTTGTTTGTCAGAAGCTCCTTGGTGAATTATTAAACAAAAATAAAAAATAATACAATATATATACATGTAGAAAATGATATATTTAATTCTAAAGCTTTTACGACATGTTAAAAAACCATTTTATGTGATACTATGTATAGGTTTTATTAAAACACTCGTGGAACTCTCGTTCTTTTGTGTAGTCTTAATATAGTCTACTGCAAATCCATTATAGCTTTCTGATGATATATTTTTTATTTACTTATGATGCAGTTACTGAAGTAAAGTAAAATAAATTTTTACAAATTCACAACAATAGTTTAAATTTGTAGGGTAATTCAAATATTCCTTTGGGGGCAATGAAATATCTTCAAAACAAAATAGACCTCGGTGCTGTTTTTTTTACCTTTAATAAAATTAACCTTAGTTCAATCTTCGTTAATATCAATTTTTATTGAAAATGTAGCTAGATTTATAGATGACTAAAATGTTAAAAGTTTATCGTTGTTTTCGTAAGATATTTTCCGGTTTACTCAAGAAATAACCTATTCAGGTTTCTAAACTTTCTATCTGAAGATATTTATAGCATCAAAATTTATAGCATCTCAAGCAAAAAAGGGGTTTCCAGACTAACTTTGGATATGGCGCTGCCTTCAGCACAGCATTCAAACTAAATGAAGCGGTATGCAGAAGCAAGGGTCAGTTTATCAGTTCTCAGTTACTGCCAAAGAAATGTTAACAAAATCAAATTTTTCTGAAATACCAATGTCAGCCTCAGTTGTTTCTGCTGAATTTAGACAGTCTTTGAAATCTGTTATGCCTCACTTCTCAATGCGTTCCTGTCTAACTATGAATCTATTACCCAAGGCCATGCTGCCAGATTCAAAAATTGCCAAAGAGTTGAAAATGAGCAAGACAAAAATGGGATACTTCATAACATTTGCCATAGCCTCATACTTCAGGAAGCTTTTACTCGACAATATTATAAACTCTCCGTACTTTTCTTTCATGTTTGAGTCGTTAAATAAAATATTTTGATTCTGTATTCAAACATGATAACGATTTGTTCAGTAACTTTGATATAAATACTGACCATTTAGACTGGTTTCTTGGTGTTCATTTGAATTATGCCAGAAAGTTTGGAAGTCTGTGGCTTATTTGCAAATTTTTGTTTTCCATTTCGCATGGATAAATCAAGTTGGGTTTCAATGTTAGCAAAGACGCGATGTTGTAAGCATGGGACCCAACTCGGTAATAAGCCGTAGAATGGTCTATGATCAAATATTATCTTCATATGTTCCCATTTCTACCTTTGTCAAGAGCTTCTACAATGTTACAAGACCTTTCATTCCAATTAAATTGCAAACTGCAGAGTGAACAAGAAATATAAGAATGACAAAAGCGGTGCAAACAAGAGGAAGCTGTTACAGGAGTAACTAGCGACCGTCAAAAGAAAGAAAGTTGTATTTGAAGATTTAGTTACATCACTCCAAAAGGATATAGGTTGAAGCTTGGGGAAAGGAGGATTTTCCTGAAATGAAGGCACTTCTAACCAAGCTCTTTTAGAGATGCTGTTAAAGCCAAAACGGAATTAAATTAATGACATAGGAATGCACATGAACTTCAATTTTGAGTGGCCACACTGCAAGAGAAAATAAAAACGTTTTACTAAACTTTATATATTATTTTCTCAAAAATAAAGGAAAATATATATATTTCTTTTTAAATCTGTCCAGCAACAGCAGACGCTTTATCCAAAACAATATTTTGATATATAAATTGATCATATCAGTTTTCCATTTTGTATGAAAATCATCATTTCTCATTGGTATTTTAAAAATACCAACATTATTATTATGCTTTAACGTTCTTGAGACTGTATAGCCAGGGAAAACACAATTTCGTCCTGTGATATTGTTATTGTGATGGTAAAGAATGTAGTTTAAAAAGAACAATTTGAAATATTTAATATATCTATATATTGGAAAATTATTAGTAGTTTCTGTTTATACATAAAATTTATGCAACGATTTTCCTTTCTCACATCGTAACATAATATATTTACTTTTAATATCTTAGTTTTGCAGAAATTTTTGTCAGGTGAAATGTCAAATACGAAACGAAGAGCTAATTCGCTGATATCAGGAATTACCAGACCAGGGTTTTTTCTATTGACTATGATAAGCTCAGAGAAATTATTTAATTTTAAATAATTATTCACTGACATCGCTGAAGAACGACGATGCAATTTTTATTTTCGAACATTTTTAATAATTAATGTTGTTAAATATCGAGTTTTGTAAATTTCGACGCTGTCAAATATCAACGCTATAAATAATGATGTTGTTAAATACATATGCCGTTAAATACTGATCTTAATAAGTACCGGTGCTGTTGAATTATCAAAGCTACTAAATATAGATGCAGTTAATTTTTGATGGTGTTAAATATCTTTTTATTTTAGATTGATGCTGACAGGTTTTAGAAGGAAATTAGATGATAACGATTTATGGAAATTACAGAAAGAAAATTCAGCTAGTTTTAATAACGAACAGTTTGAAAAACATTGGAAAAAGGAGTTAGAAAAGTGGGAAAAGTATGTTCTTAATTTTTATTTCTTCAGGCTTTTAGAAAATATTCTGTTGATCAGTCTAGTCAATCACAATTGTGTGCTTCTTGAGTATATCCTGTGTCATTGTTGGAAATTTGTGGCAACTGCTATGTTTAATTTAGCTTTCTTGCTTGCTGGCTTAATAAGAAATCATAAAATTTTAATATATTATTACCAAAATATATATTTTCACTCATCGACTGCTGGCTAATTTTATGTGCATTATAACTTGACCCCTTGTTGAACTTTTAACTGGACTAAGTATACATTTTCACTATTCTTCAACTAATACTACAAATAACATGTATTCCACCATAACTATGAATATTTACAGTTTCAGCTCTGATGTATAATTAACATAAAAAAAAAGTATAAAAGAAACCGATGACGTAATGATAAAAACTATTAACAGCGTATAGAAATGTAGAGGATGTTGACAACGGTAGAGCAAACTGTCGAGGGACAACAACCTTAGGCCTTTTTACTTTTAATTTATTCAATTTATTTTTCTTAGTAACTTATTTAAAAACTTAACAACAAAGACATAAAAATAAAAAAGGAATAAAAAAAAAAAAAGAAAGAAATGAAAACGTATATAAGTGATTTTATAATTAGTGTTCAAATAATAATATTAATAATAAAAAAATCTAGCAAAAATATCCATATTGTTGTAGTTCTCTGACTCTAATTATAAAGAAACAAATATCTAATCAAAAAATATATATATTTA
>JAUZNK010003857.1:0-10694 GCA_035046665.1 Euphysa ruthae | reverse complement strand
AGAAAATAAGGGAAAACGGCATGTAAACGTACGGGAAAAAATAGGGAAACAATAGAGAAACATAACAGAAACAGGGAAACATGCTCTCGTTTCTAGAGCTCATTTTTTTAATCAGTAAAATAGTATGTGATGTATAGTTCACGAAAAAACTTTGCCATTATGATAGAAGAAAAACGTAAACAAAGCAAAATATAGTTTTGATTTAATTTGTTGTTTTTCTATACTACTTTCATGCTTATGTGAAGTTGTTTACATTTGTAACCACCAAAAAATATTTTAAATGATTTCAGTCAATTTTTGGCTAAATTTTTTTTCAAATGAATTACTTTGAATAGCGATGAGTAAGATGATTGATATATTTATATATATATTTTAAAATATATATATTTTAACTAGCTATATTTTGTATTTTATTTGCAAATTTTAATACGTCTGACTTTTTTTATAGAGTAATTATTCAAAAGGAGTTTTTGGTATTTACCAATTCAAATAATTTTTTTGTAGAAGTGGAATTATGATGATATTGGGAAAATCGCAAAAATTACGAAAATAAACACACATACCACTTTATGGATGAAGAATGTCTATACTTTGATCACCAATTTGGTTGACTGTCTATTTATGAAGCTTGGCAGTCAAATTAACAGCAAAGTTTTTTCAAGTTATTTTGAGCGCTACATTGTTCATTCGCATATACATATATACACGACGTAATAATTGAATGTATTTCCAATGCTTTTTATTTGGGTTAACAAACAGTTTTTGAACTGGTATTATTTCAGTAGAGCTCACAGATTTTGTTCTGGTGCACTTAGAGCTCCCATTTGAGCTTGTGGTAAATAACCGCTCAGCCAAACAACCATAAACCATCAGCACACCTGGAACCTTACGGTTGGGAGTCAGTTGCCTTACCAACTGAGCTATCTGGGTATTCTTCTTTGTCATTCAACTGAAGTTTGGAAAAGATATTTTCATAAATTTTTTCTCTTTTCTAAGCATATTTTATTTACTTATTTATTTTATTTACTCACCCACCCAAAACAGTTTTTTTGTGTATTTGTACTGCTTTTTTACTACGATTCAAATAAACTTTAATTAGAACAAAAACTAATGCTTTTCCATCTCCTGCTGACAATTTAATCTAATGTTTACTTTGCTTTTCTTCACTATAATAATATTTTAAATAAAGTATTCTTGTTCAGCTTATTTTCTTTGAAGAAATATATGTCCTATATGATCAAAACTTTATGTTGATTTTGAATTAGCCTATATTATAAACATAGCTAGTTTATAGTTTCTTTGTTTATAATTTCGATATTTAAATGTTAAAGATGTTACCAATAAAAACATTCACATTATGCTTTATTTGCGTAAATCAAAATTCCTTTGTCGTATTTTTTAATTTTTTAGCTCTTCATTCATAATAAAAAAAAAGGGCCGGTCAGTCCACTAATATTTTGTAGAAGGTTATATTTGGACGGGCCCGTTTCAATTAAAACTCGCACTATTCACACTATTATTTATTTAAAATAAAAACAATCATATTCAAACTTAATGAATGAATAAAAAATCCATTTTCTTATTCGATGGCTGAATAAAAACTCATGCTTTTTGATTCATATTATCACAAACAACCCGAATAGTATTTATCATTGATTAATATTATAAAGTTCATCTCTTTTAGTATTTTAGTATTTAGTCTTTTAGTATAAAATTAAATTTGATCATAAAAAAGATAAGTTGCGGTTTGAAGTGAATACGGTGTGAATGTTTAAAAAGTGTTCTTAATACTGGACCAGGAACCCAAAGAAGTATTATCGGCTTCAGTAGTGGGATCATCATTGGTGGTTATTTTATTTTTGTTTAATTTGAAAGAATGTGTAATATCATCGCACAAAACTTACACTGAATAGTAACCACAGTAACCACAGTGTATACAAATTAAACTGTATTTGTGGCAGACTGACATAGGCAAAACAAGCAAGAAAATTTTAATTCGGACAATTGAACATCAGAAGGATAGTTTCAAAGAAAAGTGGGAAAGTTTAGCTGCAACACAACAGAAATTATCATGGGCAATTTTATTGGCTCCACCCAAAAACGTTAAGGATAGATGAGAATTAGTATTCACAAATTCACATAAGGTAACAGAATCTCTTTGAAACAAAACGATCAAAATCAAAAAAGAAAACAGTTTTAAATGAGCCATGATGATGGTGTTTTAATTTGGTGTAAACCAACGCAACATGGACACCACTTTTATACTTGTGTGATCTTTGCAGTAAATTTTTAAATATAAATCATGTCTACTTTTGTAACAATTTTTAACTATTTGATATTGACATAGCCTAACCCGTACGCCCGAACACACTCTCCGATTATTTCTTTGGGCCGCTTTACAGGAAACAAAGATATTAACAACTTACACATAAAAATTGATCAATATACAAAAGAAAATCCCTAACAAAAGGAAACTTCTTGTTTTTCCCATTTCCTTCCAGTTTCCCTTTAGTAACCCCCGTTTCTCCTCTTGTTACCACAGTTTACCACTGTCGTTTCCCCATTTCCTCTTATGTTTCCCCTCTTTTCCCAGTTTAGGTTTTATATGTAAAAAGCGCTAATCCTTTCATCATCCAAATATTGGTCACTTCAAATGGACAAAAAAAAAAAAAAAAAAAAAAAAATGTTATATACTTTTAAGTGCAGTTTATTTCATCAAAAAATAAGAAACTCCAAAAAATAGTTTTTAAACCTCTGGGTACTGTGCATTGACCAAATAAAATTTTCCAAAATTCCAACATATTCAGACAATATTTTGATTCATCAAACAAAACCTTGCCTGAGTTATTGAAAAACCAAAAAGCGTTCATTTTGGACCGAATTATAAATCTTTCAAGTAACGGTCACTAACAATTTCAAAAATGGCTGACAATGCAAAAATTATCAAAAGCTGTGTTTTATTTTTTAACTTCAAAAAAATTCAAAAAACAAAATTTTTCTTTTAGTTATCAGGAGAAAAATTATCCCCATGAAAACATAAAAAAGTTTAAAAATAGAAATTGAAATTGTTGTTGAAAAATTGAAAGTAGAAGTGAAAAGATTAAAAGAAAAATTAATAGAAAATTTTCACACTAGGAATTGTGATAATTGTAAACAATAGTAATAGTTTGAAAAAATAGTAACCAGAAAAAACATTTAACACAAACAATATTGAAAAAATGTAATAATCTGGATGTCGCACACAAATAATTCATGATTCTTTGACAGATCATTTTCATCTAAGTTGAAAATTCAACTGTGTCAGGCTCATCACTATGAAGTAACCTTTTTGGTTTGTTTAATAGGGTGAGGATTGAAATGAAGCTTCTATTAAAATCTTTTATATTTTAAACGTTTAGGACACGTCCTCAGCAAATATTTACACATGAAAAACCGATTCTATTATCAAGGTATAAACTAGAAGAGGATCATATGGTATCCCCTAACATTAACACCTGACAAGAAAGGAGACAAATTGTTTAGAAGAAGTCTCTATCTTAGTTTGATTGATAATACTGATATAAATCACTTGTGAATTAAATAGATAAAGTACGGGAGTGATGTTTTTAAAGTTTAATTGCTCAGCTTCGGTATTTTGCATAAGATTTCAAACTTCTTCTAAATTCACCAAGTATTGAAAAGTTTAACAGCAGAATTCTAAAAATTTCTTTATTTCGGGAAGAATCGCTGATCTTGGTTTATTTGTTCCAAGTAATCTCCCATGGATTATTTATTTTAAAACATTTTCCCAATGAATTTCTTTGTATTTAGGCATCAAGTTATGTTCATAAGACCTAAGAATCGAAAGCTAAATCATAACGTAATTCATTGATATTTGCATAATGGCAAAATACGAAGTTAATGATAGATAAATACAAGTACTGAAGTTCTTTATTCAGTCAATAGACCATTGAGATATATTTTTGATAGTACCAATTAATCAGCAAGGTTTTTACAAAGATCTTACAAAGAAATTTTTAAGTTTACAAAAATTTAAAAGATTTCGATAAAAAAAAATCATTCAAGCCTGATAACCCCGCATTAGAGCTAGTTTGAGCACAGTACCAAAAAACGACTATATTATAAAAATCTAAAGTCAATATTATATAGTCTTATAACCAGGAACTTAACAATTTCAGAAAAAAATTAACGTTTACTAAAAAAAATTGCTAAAAGCAATTTAAAACGAGTGAATTTCTAAGACATAGTTGATTTTTTTCAGACTTGTAATAAAAATGATGGGCTATAAACAGTACTCACTAATCAATATGACTCGTTGTGTTGATAGGAGTTTTTCTCAAGGATTTTTCACCCAGGAAAACACTTGCAGACTTATTATGACGTGTGTATACCGTTAAAAGTTCTTCCAACTGATTTTCGCTAAAAAAATAAGCCATTAAATATAATACAACTTGAAATACAGGTTTTTATATTCAAGTAAATACCTTGGTCATCACTACAAAACTTTTCTTTATCAACTATTAAGCAACATTTACTTTTAAACAAAAAGCAAAACATAACTTAAGGAGATAAAATGAAAACTAGATAACTTTTCGCTGATGTCACAGATTTTGGCCATTTTCCCAAAAATATGCCTCCATGAAAGGTTTGGATTCAACCGATCTGCAAAAATATGACTCCATGAAAAGTTTGGATTCAACCAATCTGCAAAAATATGACTCCATGAAAGGTTTGGATTCAACCAGTCCGCAAAAATATGACTTCATGAAAGGTTTGGATTCAACAGGTCTGCAAAAATATGACTCCATGAAAGGTTTGGATTCAACCGATCTGCAAAAATAAGATTTAAAGATTGAGGTATTCAGAAAGTGGCAGGTAGTAAAAATTATATAATTTAGATAAAGTTCCTTTATTTACTCACTTATGTCTAACTTTTCACTCTACCTCAAATTTCTTTGTTTTCAACATATCTGTAATGTTATTTCTTCTTTGCCAGGACAGCTGAGCAGTTCGTTTTTGTTAGATAAAAGCCCACATTACCTTGGTCTTTTGGCTCGGCATAATATTTTGACAAACTGCTTATATATCTGAAGAAGTAAGTGTCCACAAATTATAGCTATCATAGTAATGCTACATGTAGATTGCTATTCGAAAAGTAGATAATTCCTGCCTTTCCTCGTATGAAAAATAAAAAAAGCAAGAAATGTCAGGTTTGAGTATTTAAAAGAATTTAAATGTTAGCCATGTCTACGCGAAATAAAAAATCATCTGCAAAAGTCATGTCCTTATGAAAATACATCTCATTCAGTTATCATTAAGCAACAAGCTAAACTTCGCACCCGGATAGCTCAGTAGATAGAAGGTCTGACTTCAGTTTTGAGTTCAAATCTGGGTACACAGCGTATGAGTAGCAATAAGGTTGGAGTTTTAACTTGTTTTAGCTTCCTAAAAAGCTTGCTCTTTACATAACAAGCAGATCATACTCTTACCTATGAAGCAGATTTTATTCATAAATGACAAGAAAAACATACTTTCAGACATGCAAAATTACTCCATGGGAGAAATCAAAACTTACTTTTATACCAGAAGAAATATTTCCTCTTAAACAACAAGCAAAACTGCCTTGTTAACCAACAAGAAAACTTTACTTTTAAGTCCCTTAACACACTAGAAAAAGCAAAAATGATAAATACCTGCAGATAGCTAAGAATATTCTAAAATGATCTTTATTTACTACTTGCTGAAGTCCAATTTCATTTTTATCACCATCTTCATTAAGCAGAAATGATTCCTAAAAACAAAATAAAATAAAAACATCATTGAAAAATGATATTTATCACTTAGCAGTTGAGTTAAAAAGTTCAGACATTAAGTTTCCATATCGGAACAAGTTGAAGTATGTTGCACATAATGTTTAATTGTTTCTTTCAGTTAATAAAGTTTAAATAGTTAATAAAGATCACATGTTATTATTCATACATTACCTATGTAGGGGAAATAAATTCTGCACACAAAGATTTCAAAAATTTAAATTAGTTATTTTCTGAAAAGAATTATTATATATAAAAACAAATAATAAATTTAATAAAATTAAATATATACAAATATTGGCAGTTCTCAAAAAAAATTTTGGAAAAAAATTTGGAACTAAAAATTTTCACACACAAGTTAAAATGGATGGTTTGTCAAGATTTAAAATTCATTTTCAGTAGGGAAATCTTTTTAACATTTTGAAAGTCAAATTAACTCATTGTAAAGATTACAGATTTTTTACTCTTTTTTTATTTATGTGATGTTGTCTTGAATAAAATTTCAGAAAACAAGCGACAAATAGACCTTACTTACATTGAGTATCAATAACAAGATATGAATTTCATTATTGAGCTCAAATAAGATTTTACTACCAGTATCTCAAATGGTTTACCAATGTTAAGCAAAGTTTTTTCTCAATTCACAGCTTTCTGAAGGGTTAAATCCATATTCTTATATATGATATTATTTGTCCACTTATCTGTTACTTAATTTCAATCAGCAACTTCAGCAACTTACTAAAATGAATTCTTTTTTTAACCATCAAATACAAAGATGCCAAATGAAGCACTTTCCACGCTTTTCATAACCCTAAGTGACATTTTCCTTTCCGCTTCAACTTTTCACATGTGTTTCATAATCAATCATTTTAGTTAAAATGTAAACAAAGAACATGTGTGATATTTCTCCTCATGTTGAACTTTGTCCCTGTTCTACATTATTTTGAGTGCAATATTACATTTTTTGTTTTAATCCATAAATTCAAAAATTAAAAACCAGGACTTCTCTTTAAATCATGTCAAAGTTGAATGAATGAGGCCCTTCTCGGCATAAAATAATTTCATACCCTTTTATAAACTCTTATAAACTCTTTCAATTGAAGAGATAGAATTCGTTTTCTAAAATGAAATAATTAATAATATCTATACGATTATATTAAAATTCCATGCAAAAATCAAGACCTTAATGATGAACTTCCCTTTAACTTAACTGTGTGTGGGTTCATTTTAGGGTAGGATTATATCTCAAGTTATACCTCATCTTTTACAAAACTAATTTTATAATGATCATTATAATAAATCACAATAAAGATAACAAAATGGTTTATTTGTTTCAAGAGATGTTAAAATTCATCATAATAATATTTTTAGTTTGAAGTCTTGATCATCTTTTTGAAACAGCTAAAAAAGACTTTCAATTCGTCATGCAAAGAAAGGAGAACGAGAAAGCCAGACTCAGAGAAAGTGTTACATAGATTGCTAAGCTGGCATTTTAAGAATTGCTGACTAGTCAAATGCCTGTTTGACTAGTCAGCAATTAAAAATGACTTCTTTATTACCTCAGAAACATCTCCCACATTTTTTCAAATTATGAAATAAGTTGAGATTCTTTTGGATAAAAAGAAATTTTTGAAAATTTTTTGAAAGAGTGAGAGTAAGAGTTTAGGGAGATTTATTGAGATTTATTGACTCTTACAAAGACGCTGAAGAAGAAGCTGGATGGCTGTTACACTCGGATGCTCAGAATGGCCCTCATTCAATATATCATGGAGGAGCCACACAACAAACCAGCAACTCTACGGTGACCTACCACCAGAATCACTGAAGGTGCAGCAGAGAAGGATGAGAGTAGCGGGTCACTGCATTAGACACAGTGAAGAGGAAGCCAGCAAACTAGCCCTTTGGATACTGACAGATGGACACCCAAGCCGTGGTAGAAGAAGACTGACCTACAATGACAACCTGCTGCAGGACACAGGGTTGGAGAGTGTCGAGGACCTGCAAACAACAGTCATGAAAGATCGAGATGACAGGAGAAGTCGTATGAATTCGATGGTGAAGAGTCCTAAAAGACGACAGAGATGAGGTGATGATTTTTGAGCTTATCTTTTTTGTAAGTGAGACGATTTGTTTTGAAGTGTTCCGTTATTTTTTTCTCTTTTGTACATCCCTACAATCAGTTTTTTTTCCTATTAATGCTATTCTATTACCTCATTGGCCTGCTAAAAAACATTTAGATCTGGAGATCATAATCGCAATATCAACGTTACAAATCAACATATCAACGTTACAAATAATGAATCATTATCAAACCTATATGGTAGTGGCCTATTTCATCTCAATAGTGACGTTCCTCAAGAAAAATATCAGACAACATACCAGAAACAAAAATAAATCCACACTTGTATTATAAAAATTTATTTCCATAAACCAGTGACAGTGACTGACAACAGATCTATTCAGGAAAACCTTATTAATAGGGATCAGATGGGGACTTTGTGAATGATTATTCTTGGACCTAGCTGATTTTATTGTCTAGATGTCTTTCCTGACAACAGACCACCAGGGAAAATTACTGCACGTTCACACAACTGTCTGAGGACATTCAAAATGTATATCTGTAGTATGGATGCTGCAAAAGGCTTTGGTTTGCCTCAATTTCTTATTTCATAAACTTCTTGACGATAAAAATTTATGGAAATCTGTCAGTAATATCCTGCATGACATGCTCAAATTATAAATCCCAAAAAAATCTCAAAAGAATTTTGTCTGAAGCTAGGAGCTAATGGCTCCAATTATCACCATATTCTAAAGCTATATATATTGAACAGTTACTGTTAGAAATCAACAAATAAATGGTGAAAATATGATTGCTCAAACGAACACCGCTATTGATGAATACACTGCTATAATTTAAATAAGCAACAGAAAGCTAAAATTTCAGTTGATCAACATCTGAATTAAATTCAAACATTCAAACTTTTGATAGAACCTAATTATTTCTTAGAATGAATTCTCTACAGATGAGTCGTAATAGAAAATAACACTATAGATGAGTCGTAACAGAAGATAGCACTACAGGTGATATGTAACAGAAAATAACACTATAGATGAGTGGTAACAAAAGATAACACTAAAGAAAAGACGTAGATGAGAGTGCTACAGATGAGTCGTAACAGAAGATAACACTGCAGTTGAATCATAACAGAAGATAACGCTGCAGATGAGTTTTAGCCAAAACAGAGATTGTTGTACATTAATCTTAACTCTGTACATCAACTTATATTTTGGCTAGATTAACTGCAAATATCTTTTCACTCTCAATAGTTACAGTATTGCTGTAAATGTTATATAAGACGACTGGAAAATTGCACTAGGCGACTTTTTGATTGAATAGAGTTCCCCTCACCCCGTTTTCTTGATAAGAAAGACATCTGGGCAGCAAAACCAGCTTGGTCCAATGCCAATCACATACAGAGTTTACGTCCGATCCCTGCTATTAGGATTTTGCTGAACTGATCTGTTGCCTTTCATATTATCACAGGCTTATGGTTTTTTATATAGCGGGGGTATGACTTTATTTTGCTGCTTATATGTTGCTTGCACTGTGAAGAGAGTACTGCCATGTTGGGAGTAAAATAAGTTTGGACTGTGATTTATTTTTTGTGTGGTGTTGGGATTTTCTCCGGATCTATAAGTGTGCTTAAAGGCTGCGTATAAGTTGGGCGTTTAAATCAAGTACAAAGAGGTAATCGAACGACGTAAAGCTGCAAAACATGAAAACACTACAGATAACTAGCCTCTAAATGATACTTAGTTAATTTTGGTTTGCAATGGAAAAAACTTCAGAAATCTAGTAGCAGATATACATACATGATATGATCTTATGTCATGGGCATGAAATAATGCCCTCTTTACATTTAACACCCAATTTTCTTTTTATAGCACAATCCTGGTTCAAAAGTTTTATATGGTTTAGAATTTATAATCTTTACAAAAGCCTTGTTGATAATCATGCATGACTAAAAGTTTATTCGCTGTTTCGAAAACAGTAAAAACATTTTGCAAGATGCATTTTAACTACAAAATTTTCATAATTTACAAAAAATTATAAAAATGGGGATCAAGAGAAATTTTATTTAACAAACCATAACATCCAAGATATTTTTCCGTAGATTCTACAAATTTGAACTCAGTATCAAATTGACTTTACCGACCTTACCATAAATTTTAGAGTACCCTGGCTTAATAAACTAAATCCAAAAAAAAAAATCCAAATAGAGAGAATTTATTAAGATGAAAACTTATATCACAAATCGGTACTTGAAGTTGGAAAAAAGCAAAGGTGTAAATTTGAAAAGGTTCAAAAATGATGCAGGTTTGAATATATACAGGTTTAAAACCTGCAAAGGCACAAAGTCAAAAAAGTCAAATACCATAAATCAACACTTTTAACTTTTAAAAAAAGTTAAAAGCTTAAAAGTTAAAGGTTTGGGAAAAATCAGACTTTAACAAGGCGCATATATATTTTGATATATATTTACAAACTTAAAAAAGGGCTTAAAGAATAAAATAAAAAGTAAAGTAAAAAAGTAAAAGGGGGAGGAAAAGAGACATGAGGGCACAAGATTTAGCAAACTATAATAAGAACGCATTAAAACTTTATAAGATAAGAAAGGAACTTGGATTGTTAAAAAAATTTTTTTTCACAAATAATAACTAAAGATTCTTTGGTGAAAATTACCCGTAGAATTTACCTCTCATCCAAATCTTTATTCTTTGTATTAATAAGCTGTATAGGCCTGCTAAGATTAACAGCAGCTTTATGTAGAAATCGTTCAATAAGATTCTAAACATTAGATGAAAATATTTTCAATAAAAAGG
>JAUZNK010003856.1:0-10694 GCA_035046665.1 Euphysa ruthae | reverse complement strand
GAAACGAAAGGTTTATTGTTTCCCCTTATAATCTTACTTTTGACTGGAGCGTATTTATCTAAAATTTTCTTAAAAATAGTGTCGTAATACATATAGTTAAAGGTGTGACTAGAAGTAAAAAAATAATTACTAAATTCTAAATTAAAATTCTTGACATCAATTAAATTAAAATTAAAACTAATTTAAATTTTTTGACATGTCATACGTGTTCGGAATAAAGATATATCTTTACAGTTATGTGCCCATGAAACAGGGCAACCAGGTAAACAACAGTTTGGTCCAGGCATTTTGAAGAAAATAAATGAAATAAAACATAAAATAAAAGTATATATATTTAGCACAAAATACTTTTGTAGAATCTCTATCACAAATAGTTTAATAGCAACAACCTATGTCTTTAATATATTTGGTAGATTAAGAAAAGATTCCAATTAAAATAAAACTTTTAGCTATTCAAAATGCAAAATATATTACTAAAAATAAACATTACGAGAGTTTTTTTAAAGATTGTTCGAAGTTTTCCAGACCAATTTATTTCGAGTGACTATGATACAACGCAATAAAACGACGATTATAAGATTAAAATTATAAAAATTAAAATAATAAAAATTATAAAATGCAGTTTTTAATACTTTAATTAACTTGCGCAATGGAGATGCGCAAAGTACATGAGAAGAAGCTCACGTTTCTAAACTGATAAAAAACATAAACAAACACATGTCATGTCATGTCATGTTGAAGTAAAAAAATAGAACGGAACAAAATGGCTGAGTTTCAAAATTTAGGCTACAATCCTGGACAAAAAACATTGGTAAAGGTTTTTTTGTCCAAGATTGTTGGTTCTGGAATACCTCGCACTTTTTTTTACATACTTTATATATGCTTTTTATGTTTACATATAGTGTTATAGGTTTATGTTACAGCTATCCTATTAGCCTACATCCAGCGACATAGACTTAGGGTACGGTTATACTATACACTGCATATATATAAAGTGCGTATAAAAGTGGCAGGTTATTCCAGAATCACTCTAAAACTTAATATCTCAAATATCTCAAAGCCATCCACCTTTACAACAGTCAATTAAATGCAATACTAACGCCTACAACTATACAAACAAACTCTTTTACTCCAGCACCAGCAACTACGACAGCATCGCCTCCCTTTTCTACAGCAATGACTAGTATCGAGTTTTTTACTCAAATTGTTAAATATATTCTCCACTAATTAAAATAAAATAAAAGAATAATAATGGTTAAATAAATTATAAGGTTAACAATACGTTTTAGGGTAAATCCCTAGTAAAAAGAGGATTAGGAAGAATCGTTTTTTAGCCAAAAATTTCATATTTCTTTCCATTTTTTTAGAATAATACCTTAGAAACTTATGTTGGTGTTTTTCTTTAGCGTGTGTTCTCTACATTGGAAATTCTTTGCTCATGTTCTTCAGCGCATAAAATTACGCATTGTAAAACAAACAGGCTGTACACGTTATGTATTTGTTACGAATATTTAGGTATTCAAACACTTTTTATATATAATTATTTCGGTTTTAATTTTGTTTTTTGTTATACTATGTGATATAGATTAATGCTTTGCAGATGATTTGTATAGCTTGTTAACATATGTATTATCTATAATTGATATAATTTGTCCATAATAGTGGTGGATAAGCACCCTATGGTTTGCATCTTTCATTAAAATTGGTGAAAAAGAAATATTTTGAATGTAGCTACAACACTTATATGAAATTTTGCAATTAAAGAATGTAAAATAGCGTTTTGGGGCCAAAAATTAAAGAGAATTTTTAACTGAAATTTTACATGGTCACATGAATAATAGAAACTGTTGAGTCAAAAGTGCGTATAATATTAGTCTTTTTCTATTTCGTATTGAAGGCGAAATTGGTGGTCAATTATTGCCGCTCAAATTTTTAAGCCTAGATATCCTCAGTTACATATGTATGCATTTGACAATAACGCTGTATAAAGTAAAAATCTTGTCATTGACGTCGAAAACAGTACGCTAAAATAATTTCTCGATGCTATATCACTGACAATATCTCTTAGAAATATCGGAAATTCGGACCCTATATTTATTCAGATGAATTTTCTGGTATGATTCACATTCAGGTATTTAAACTCATGAACGATCAAACTTAACGTTGGCTAAAAACGTATTTAAACTAAGTTAGTCGCATATACCCACTTACATGCACGCTTTGGTCAAATTTCTGGTTAATGTCACATTTACTAAGCTTGTGCTAGCTCATAACGCTCTTGTGTGTTAGTGATTGATGATATGATGAGTTTTCATAATCTTCTTCTGATTGAGATGTGCTGCAATTCAAGTTTTGTAACGTTAAAAGTGGTTTATGTGAACATCAAAGATTTAGATGAATGCTGAATAATGCGATAAAACGAATTGATAAAATGTCTATAAGAATTTAGGCACCAATTTTCTGAGCAGTCAGAAACAAAAAAAAAACATTCTTACTATAAAGAACTTTTCGCGTTACTGCCAAATGAGCTCCAGCTGCAAAGCTCGCATTTTTGCTTTTGCAAAAAACTTTCCTGACCAAAGATATTTTCTATCTGTAAAAACATCGTTTTAAAAAAAAAATAATTTCTGGACCAACACGTTATTAAAACATAAGTCTTCTCAAAAACACAAGCAAATTTCAAGATATTATCGAAAATTTGAAAGCATCTTTAAAACATTTTTTAAATATTGCGTGCGAACTACTGGCCTCAAATGAAAGTTAACAAAATAAGTACTAAAGATATATAACCTGGTAATCCATTTTCAAACGATTGAATTTGTGTGGTCAATATGCTAATTTTTTTTTAGATTTATTAACGTATTGAATTCATATTCCATTAAATTTAAATATAAGAAATTGAATATTGGTTGTTATAAAATTTTTTGATCTCCAAACACGCTAGAAAAATATTTGATCGGTTTGGACTTACATTGCTTTTAAAAAAATTGAAAAGAGCTTCATCATCTTGAAGGCATGTTTATAAGCTAACTTTTCTATACAAAAGAATTCTAACAAATATAAAAACTAAATTGGTTCTAAGCCACGTCCGCTTGTTAATAAATTCTTACGCTCTCGAATCAGCTGGTTTTACAGAAAAAAAAAATTGTGCAATTAGACATTTATATGGATATTTATATGGATATTAACAGCATCATAAACAATTAAATCAAATAAAAAATCTGCAAACCATGAATATTTATGTAGGAAGCTAACCACTGTTTATGAATGGCGTTTATGAATGAAAAAGCCGCCGCAAATATGTCGATAAAATTTATAATAAATGCACAATGTTAATCATCTACTGAAGAATGAAAAGAAACTTAATAATGAAAATTTAATAAATAACTAAACTATGATCCCTTATTCATCTACTTTCTACACTAAAAAAACATATCTGAAACATGTTTTGCCGATTTAAAAACGAATGTTTTGACGTGCTTTGTATTACACCTATTTACGAAGATAAAATATGATGTTTACACCCAATAAAGTTTGGAGTATGTTGCAAGTATGCGTCATGGAAATTGATATATTGGTAATTTCAGTATCCGATTATACATCATAAAACATAATGTAATGAACAATATAAATTTTATTGCTTTTCTAAACAGATCATCTGAGTTCAAACATTTTTGTTTCAAAAGTTGCTAAGCGACCAGGAATTTCACAAAAACAGTTCAAATATCTGCATTTTTTACAATAAAATTTTAACTGATAAATTTTATTTATGCAAATATCAAAGGCTGATGAAAATTAGAAACAAAGAATTTGAGATGAGTGCTATAAAAAGGTGATACTATTGTTATAGATATTTTTTTGTCACACATGTGAATAAAAAGTTTACCGAAAAGAAGATATGCTGGGTAAGAGTATATTGATCGTGTGAGCACTATTAATATAAATATAAACACCAAAGTTTACAATTTGCTTATTTTTCAGGTTATTTAAGACTTTTCTAAGAAAGAAGAATTTTTAACAAATATTCTAATCCCAAGGAGACTTAATAACAAGATGGTTCTACCGATATGGAAATAAGTAAAGTTTTCTGAACGAATTTCTGATGTTAAAGCTTTTTTTAATTATGTTGTATGATACGAAAAATCTGAATTTTTTTTGTCTTTTTCAACCTGAAAAGGGCTTTATACTGGTTTTTTTGTTTTTCTATTATAAAATTCAAAATTAAAATTTCTTTTAGACTTTTCAGCCTAAACTCCAAATTTAAACACTACAAGCCGTGTTGGAACCTGGTAAATATTATTTATTTAAACATATCGAAAGCGTTAGCCTACATAACTATTGCATCCAGAGGGTTTTATTTTTATTCACTAAAATCACATAAAAAAAAAATTAGTAACTGTTATGTTTCGTACTAGATTGAAAGGGAAAAAACTTTTCCAGAATCCACGAAAAGCACTATCATATTTTTTTCCGAAAATTTTTTTCACATCATTAATTCCCGGTAGCAGTCTTTTAAACTGCGTTTTTGATCTGGTAATGAATGGTAACGAAGAAATTTTACTGATTGTTAAATCGTGTAAAAACTTATTCTCAAATCTAAAGAACTTCCCTTTATATTGCACCTACAATACTAAATTATTGTTTATACTAAATCTTTATTTTTGTGCACAAGAGTCTAGGCCTTTTCCTAAACTTTCTGTTGGTCTGATTTTCAAGATAAAAGCAAAATTGTAGTTTTATCTCCTGACCAAAAGAAAAAAATTTAAAAACCATGCGCTGTGTTGCATAGATGAACGTAAGTAAAATTAAACCTCCTCTAACAACCTTAAAACTACTTCTTGTAAGAGCTCATCATTCCCCTTAAAAAATATTTCACATCCCATCCTTCCAAAAATTCACTCCTATGTGGTATGACATTGACTTGGGAGTGTTAAAGTTTCACTTCTTGGGAGAATAAACTATATCAGACCATGGGATTGGACACTAAATGAGATTTTTTTAGCATCAAGTAATTTTTTAATTTTTAGAACTAAAGATTGTAATTAAAAGCCGAAAATGGGTGGCAAGCTCAAATTATTTTTTGCGAAAAGGTTATTTTTTGATCAATTTTTGAAGAGGATTGGCCCAAAAACTCTAAAAGATTATTTTGAAAATTTGCATTTGCCGCGACAAAACTTTTTTGAAATAAAATAGTGTATAAATCAGTGTCACGCCAAAACTTTGCTATGAGGGGATCCACCTTAATAAAAAATCTCTGACATCTTTAACACCTTAGTGACCACAACCATAATATCTTTAAAAACCGAAGCAATAAAGTAAATTTTTCGCCAAATTTTTTGGCCAAATAAGGTCGCTAGTGATCTATTAAGGTCATCAAGGGATTAACAAAAGCAAATACAAAAATCACTAATAAAATATTATCTGTTTCTGGTTCAGAATCGCATTAGGTCGTTATAAAACCATAGTCAAACTAACAATCATCTTCCATGTTTTCACATTCTCAGACAATCACCTTGGCTACACTTACTTCGTCAATCACACGAAACCAAATCCATAACCTATAAGAAAGGAAAGAATATCAAAGACTAATTCAGAAAAAACAATAAAATAACTCCATAACCTAAAAGAAAGACAAAATATTAAGAAATTATACAGATTCATTTTCATTTCATACAGATTTGAACATTCAAAAGTGCATTTTGCAAGGTAATGCTGGAGTGAATTTATTTACAAACAATCATGTTCAATTGACAAAATTGGAAAATCTAAGAATTTACCTCTGGTAGGCAATCAATACAATTTATGCAGATTCTGTCTTCATTGATAGTCCAACTATAACCGTCTGGAGGTGAAATTTGTGGATCTTTCATAAAAACTGACCTCCACACCTTGCTCTCATTTTTTTTTAATGAACTGACTCTGCACTTTGGAAGACGCTCACACTAAACCTTCCTCTCTTTGCATAGTACAACGTATACTGAATGTGATTGATATCGTCACGTCCACTACCATTCAAGTAACAAGCGACAAACTCTAGATTATTGAATGTTTACTCTGAAAGATCTGTATTTCTTCCAACATTACAGAAAAACTCAATATGTTTGACGTCAGTAGCAAGCAGTTTCATCCCTTTAATCAATTTAATTTTTTTTTTAAAGGAAGCAGTGCTTGCATGGAACATATGGAGAAACAATCTGGCGTGAACTTATTTTCTCGGTGTTTTTATGCTCTTTCTTCATTCGTGATCTTGTAATGAATGTTTTTACTTGTTACACAAAACTGTACAGCAGCTTCATCTAGGAGATATTGGTTTGTTCATTCATCAATAAGGAATTGAAAAATTTTTTTCTTATTACTACCTACTGATAGAAACTGACTCAATTGTTTTACCAGTTGGCTCTTTATGATAGTCTGAAAAGCTATTGAGCCAGAAGACGCCCTTTTAAGCCAGTCAGCATCTTTGACTGAATTTTCACGGCACGTGTCAAATATATTGTCGGTTCTAGCAGCATTTGCACTCAAGTACCGTATCTAATAAGTATTCAGCTAATTGTAGCTAGTAGCTTTGACTTCCTGTAAAGCAATCATATCTTCAACCAAACTTGTATGGTGAGAAAGGTAAATATTCCACGGGCTGACATCTTTTTAAACCTCGTGAACCTTTGAAGTTTTTTTTTTAACCCACCCATACTATCAAAGATCAAGGGAAAGGTCAAAAGGGTATTTGAATACGTTTTCATATCTACAGTTCTTTTGTCGACTTTCGTTTTCAATGTCTTCTTTGTTGAGCTTACTAATTTAGCAATCTTTTTCATGTTTGTTTTTGGAAAAAAACAAAGATACGAAGATGACGAAGATAATCTTTTTCTGAGAAAGTTTTCTAAAACAGTACATCATTTTCCATATGCACTTAAATAGTCCGATCCAATATATTCCATTTTATATACTGAGGATTTGATAATCAGAGAACAGGTTTATGAAAGTATCTTGTAAAACAGTCATTAGTGCATTGAAATCAGTGTCATCCCTGTTAGTTCTATTTGGTAATATCTTGTTAGTGTTTCTTACTATGCATGTGGAGAAAGTCATACAAATTTGTTCTAACATTGGCTCTGAAAGGTACATTTAAAATCCAGCGATTAATTGCATTAGCGTTAATAGAAAATCCATCATGTATTTTTTTTTTATCTCGATTAAATGTGACTTATATGGCCTTATCGTGTTCTACCTTGGTCGAATGAATTAAAATCGCTTAGTTGAACAAAAAATTTGCCCTGTTGAAATTCTCCATAAATATCAGGGAATTTAGTTTCCAATGCTATTATTTCAGCCAGGGATTGTGTTAAGAATCTGGCGTAATTGTAGTTGTCGTAAGAAAAAGCGTGGCGATGCTTTCCTCCAACTTCTTAAGTTGAAATTGCTAAATAGTTTATTACAGCGCAGTTGACTGGAATCCTATGCACGATATAGAAAATGTTAACGATGTTCTTGTTAAATAATATCGTTAAACATTTAGCTGAAAAACATGTTTCATCAGTTTTGAAAAAGATTAAAACAAAGCGTTTTCTGTGGATGAACGATCTTCTGAAAAACTATGGATTAATGTGATAAAGCTTCGCAAAAAGTTAGAAAATCAACAAAAAAAGCGATTGGAATCTTTACAAAAGATTACTAAGCGAATGTCCTTTGTTAATGAAAAAGGAAAAACAATCTCATCAAAGAAATCGAATAAATGAAAATCTTTAAATCCACGAAACTTTCGGAGAGAATTCAAGACTGTTCTATCGCTGAAAGCGAAAACCTTCTCAGTAAGTTCACTGAATTTACAGCTCAACGACAGCAATTCTACAGCAAACTTGTTCTGTTCGTACTTTGCTAATGTGGCTAACAGCATCAAACAGATAATGCCGCCACTTACTTCATTTGGAGGAAACGAACCGAATGTTTCTTTGACCAAATAAAACATTTAAGTTAAAATACATTCCAAAAAATTCGTAGGAAAAGAATTCAACCGCTTAAAGAAACACAAATCCATCAGGCTGGAACAAATACCACCTGCCATACTTCCAGATGCTGCATCCGAAGTTTCGACACTACTCACATATATCCAAAATTTATCAATAAAAACCGGTAAAGTACCAAGAGTTTATTCTTCAGGAGTAAATTCTTGGACCACTGTTGTTTATATAATTTTTAAAAGATTTACATGAAGTACTGAAACGATCAAAGATCATCAAATATGCCAACGATGTAATTATCTAAGTCTCCAATAAAGACATAATTACTATTCAAGACCACGTGAATGAAGACCTCGAAAGCATTAAACATTATTTAGACAATAACGAACTAATAATTAACTCAGAAAACGAAAGACGAATCGATGCTGTTTGGAAATGCCAAACATTTCGGCAAACAAGAGATTGAGGTAATCTTCAATGGTAGGGTAATTGATTATGCTCACTCATACAAAGTCTTCGAATCTTGACAAAACACTTTTAGCAGAAAAAAACTTTGATTCATCATGCCAGAAAGCTAGTGGACTTTTAAGATTGTTAGAAATATTAAGACCGAGTATAAAAATCGACGCTGCAAAAAATGTAGCCTGATGGTGCCATTATTGACATACTCTGGGACCATTCACTCTGAGTTTTACAATACAACAATTAAACAAACTTTCCTCACTTGACAAAAGAGCCGTTGCAATTGTCTCGAAAAATGCTAAACTTCCAAATACTCACAGACGGATCATGTAGGAAGTTTGTCTTCTTGTTAGAATGTGTCTAGACGGAAAAACTTGTACAAATCTACACAAATATTTTGAAACAATTGAACACAAATGCAACACCAGAAATACCGGAATGCTACAAAGGGTACCACGTGACAAATTAACATTGGCAAAAATATCCTTTTGCTTTTACTGGTACAACTTTATATAACAAATTACCTGTAAACATTAGGAATTTAGAACAATACTCTAAATATAAGAAACATTGAATGGATATTTCGAATAATATTCTAACTTTGCTTAACCTTTTTTAACTCTTAATTTATATCTTTAACAGGATAAACATTGATAACAGATTTAATTTATTTGACCTGAAGTTTTATATCCTGTATAAACATTTTTATAGTAATGAAAAAAAATAACCATATTATGTGATATTTCTTTTAAAGTAATGGACGTAAAGATTTCTAAAGTGTACTAAAATGTTAATTCAAAATATATTCACTCTATTTGGAAATCGCCAAAAGTTTTTAGTAGTTATATTTCCTGATATAATTAGATAACCAAGAAAATTCCTCCTAATAAGTGTAAGGGGAAATTTTCCATGGGACAGTTTTCCAGGGAAGCAGTTTTTCTGGGAGCGATTTTACAGATACTTTTCTAAATATATCTATGAAAGAATGTAAAATAAAATTCAGGCCGATGCAATGAGATTATAAATTTTAATGGATGTCTTAAAAAAACTGTCGTCTTATATCAATAATTGAGATCTATATATTATAAAAGAATGTCTCAGGGGTGTAATATTTTCCTCTATTCCAGTGGACCTAAAATTTAATGTAGAAAAGACCAAAAAAGAAATTATAACCGGAAGTTTTCGATAAAATGTCAATAGTTGTCAATAAAAATAGTTTATAAATCCATAAATTTTTAACTAAAACAGAAGTCAATTAGTTTTTAATTAATTATAAATAGTCGATTAATATATTTAACGAATATTGATATATAATTAATAAGAATATAATTAATAAATATCTAGTATATATATTAAGTCAATTAATAAGTATATAACGAAATATTACAATTAAGTTTTTCATATTTATTTGATTTATCAGCAACGATTTAGTCACATAAATGATTGACAGTACATGGATTATTATTTTGTAACTGAAATCGGTAAGACTTTGAGTTAGGATTTCTGAACGTTTTTGGAACCGAAAGAAGCGTGTTATGTACGCAGTAAATATCTCTGTTTTACTGATAGTAACATATTTTATTAAATAAAAAGGCAAAAGCCGTAAAAAAAGTAACTCTGGATATTACAATTGGATTTTTAAAATTGAATTTTTAGATTTATCTACTTTCGTTTTATAAATCGAAGCAATTCCTTCCCAATGTATCGCCGCCGTAAAACCAGGGTAAAGCATTATATATATATATATATATATATATTATTCTGCCCGCTCTTTCCTTCCCTTCTTTCCCACCTTAATAACAAAAAATCCCATAGAGCCACAGATTGTGTGTGGGAAGAATTATATATTATAAAAAACAAACTTTTGGTCCTTCTATTACATGTTATGTAATGAACTGGTTTAAATAGATCGGAAGCTTGAAAAGAAAACTCTTAAAAGCTTTAAAACCATATATCTTAGACATAATAGTAATATTAATCTCAGTATGATATATAACAAATTATTTAAGGGAAATCTCTCAGGTAAGAATTAATATAAATTTATATTTATGCTGAGATGGTCGTGAAATTTTATTAGAACTTTTAAAAAAGAATTATTAAAACTTTGAAGTTAACATAGAAGTATTCCACTAAACTTTTTAGATCATATTTTAACCTTGTAATTTCAAAACAGATAGTCACCATGATTATTTATGAAAAATATTGGTAAAAAGCGGATGAATAATTAAGGAATTTGGAATGCTTTGATTTTCACTAGTTTACAATATTTAGATA
>JAUZNK010003855.1:0-10695 GCA_035046665.1 Euphysa ruthae | reverse complement strand
TTTCTCAACAAAAAAAAAAAAAAAAAAAAAAAAAATATAGCTAATCGCTGAACCTTGGAGTAATATCTATATTTTGATTTTGAATAGTATCTCCAAATATTTAGATAATTCGTTAGCACTTCAACGGGTAAGTTTGGGGTTTTAATTCTTCTTTAGCTTCCTGTCCATTAATGTCGAGGTTTGGTTACAAGCATTACAGGAAGCGATTTATTAAAGAAAAAATCCTTTAATTAATATCGCAAATTTATTCTTGAATTAAGAAACTAATTGTTTTTACATATTCTTGTTATTTTCATTTAAAAAACGGGGAGCGCGATGAGGACATTTTTTTTTTTTTTTTTTTTGTTCATAAAATATACCTTCATCTAACTTCAAAGAACGGAACCCCCATATATCCGTCGTAAAAAAAAAAATTAAATAACGTGTAAGTATATATCTAAAATTATATATATTATATATATATATATTAAATATCTACAAAAAACTCGTTCTTTTCAATATAATATAAAGTAATGAACTATTGGTCTTACGAAAGGCTCTGATTACCTCCGATCTAAAAAAATTTTCTCTAAGCCGCTTTTTTTATTTTATTGATTAATAAACATTGGTAAACTTATATATCTTCTAAGAAAACCCGACAATCGAATTTTTGTGATAGTCCTGATATTTCATATCGTTAGCGTGAAAAAAAATTTGATTGATTGATTGAACATTCATTTGCATAAATTTGACTTTGGCACGCTTTTTTAACTTCAAAGAAAGGAATCCCCAATATATCCCGTTGTACAGTAAACTTAAGCACATGGCGCAATGCTTAATCGCTGAAAATAAAACAACATGTAATTAGCTAATAAAAAAAAAAAAGAATTTTCAGAATTTCGTTCTCAAAATTTAAGTATTTACACAAGATTATCCAGCGAGTTCGTAACGCATTCTGGTATAAAAGCTGAGAAGTTTTTAAGTAAAAAAAAAAAAAATTTTGATCAGTTCTCAACCTAAAACCAATCACAAGGAACAAGTTTGGCTAATATTCACAGTGTAGCTAATTTGCTAATATTCAAAGTGTAGCTATTTAGCTAATATTTACAGTGTAGCTAATTAGCTAATATTCACAGTGGAGTTAATTAGCTAATATTCACAGTGTAGCTAATTAGCTAAAATTCACAGTGTAGCTAATTAGCTAATATTCACAGTGGAGCTAATTAGCTAATATTCACAGTGTAGCTAATTAACTAATATTCACAGTGTAGCTAATATTCACAGTGTAGCTAATTAGCTAATATTCACAGTGTAGCTAATTAGCTAATATTCACAGTGTAGCTAATTAGCTAATATTCACAGTGGAGCTAATTAGCTAATATTCACAGTGTGGCTAATTAGCTAAATTTAGTTTTTGTAATTGGCTTAAGATTGAAATGTGATCAAAAATTTGTATTTCCTTCTTACTCAAAGTTTGAGTAAGAAGAATCATTTTTTTGAAAATAAAATTGTAATTCAACTGTTTACGAATAAGATTCACTATCATAAGGAAAGAAAGGCATCTGCTTTCGGCGCTATATCAGTTTCTTGTGAGTAGTCTTTCAAAAAAGCGATAACCAATTTCACCGAATGTAATTGCATCAAAATCAGCCATCATTGGTCTGGCAATAGCAACATCAGCCATAAATATGAACCAAGTTGATATGATTTTATCATTATTACCTGAACTTATATGAATTTCCCAGACAAAGACGACAAAAAAAAAATTTCGGACCACAGAAGTTTTTAATCCTAAAAGTATCCATGTTTGGTTGATACGTTAATACGTATTTAAAATCGTTTTTCATGTTTTGTTTTTTTTTTTTATTGTAAATATTTCAAATTTACCTTGCAAAACATGATTACGAAATCATCATAAACAGGCGTCTGAAACAGACAGACATCTTAAATCAAATTATTTAATTAAATTAAATCAGACATCTGCCTGACGGCAACAACAACAATATTTAAACCAATCAAATTGTTCAATTTACAAAACAATACAATATGATCATGGAATGTTTATAATATTATACTCGTGTATAGTTAATTAAATCAAATTAGACATCAACAATAATAAAATAACTAAAGAACTGAAATGGAATCAAGATATGATTTTACATTCTTTATGGATAAAATTCATTTTAAAACATAAATACTAGAGCTAACTAAGTGTGGTAGAGCATAAAAAATCGAAAAAAATACGATTTATCACAAACTTTTACAAAATTTCATATCCGTAAAAATATTATTAAAATAGATGAAAGAATATGGGGAACATTGCAAATAGTATAAAAACTAAAGTACAGCAATGACCTTTAATCTAAAGATGGAAATGTTGCATAGAAAGTACAAATAGTATATTCTTGTAACCAGTGAATGCTATACCCTATCTATTAGGAACAAATGAAGTTCTAAGACAGACTATGTACATTCATATATGCAGTGATATCTATGTACATGTGGAAAAAAGAAATAGATAACTTAAAAACCTATAACTCCTGCAATAATAGAATAAGATAGCTGTAGTAGATCATAAACAAGATACCATCATCAGCAGAAAATAGACAATCGATATAGTAAAGTTATATAACAAGAATGTCTCAAAGACAATTAAAAGAAAAATAAAATAATGTCTTTAACTCTGGTAGTAATGCATTCCATGATGTTGAGGCTGGATATTTAATAGACTGGATGTAATATATTGTAGATCTTGAAATATTTAAATGTCTACAGCTTCACCTCACAATATTGAAAAAAGTGTTACTTTTTAAACTTTTGCAGCTAAAATATCCTTTCTTCAATATACTTTCCACAAGCATCAATGAGTTGGTTTTGTGAGGTTTTCGAAATATAAGTACAATTTTAAGAAGCAGAAGAAAGATGTTTTCCTAAAACTTCATCACAAGCATCTATATGAAAATTCAAAAGTTCAACAAATTTGCATACACTGATTTTTTCCAACGATGGCTCTCCGGCATTAGGCTAAAACTGACTATCATCCCTATTTATGTCCACAAAGAGCTAAATCATTGCGACCAAGAAAACTAATAATTTTGATAGTAGGAATAAGTTTTTACGATTTTCAGCAATAATCTCTTTCTTTACATTATCAAGTTCAATATTTATAGATTTAGATATACACTGTTAGAGCATGACAATTTTCATTGTACAATAGCATATTATAAGCACACATCAACATTTCGTGTAGTTTAAAACTAGTTTTCTATGCTTTAAAAAGGCATAGACAGTTAGTCAAACTTTTTATGGGTGTTTCAACAAGACAACGGATAGTGGAAGAACATGGTATCTTGCTTCCTAAAAAAGAAAAAAGGAAGACAATAGGCACCATTCTCAATATGTGAATAAGCAAGTCATGAAAATTGATTTAAAAGGACTTTTAGTTATATATATAATTATAAGAGACCTTTTAGGCTTTACGTAAGTTCGGTCTAATATAACACCATCATCTTTTCCTATATTAAATCCCCTTCCTTTTGTGTAATACAAAAAATATCATTATCTGATGTATTATTTGTAAAAACCAATTCAATTTGTTTTGAAGAAACTAAATTTTTTCTCTATGTAATTACTTTCTAAAGTGTTGTTTTAAATTAGGTTTGAGATTGAAAAGTTGCTTTATTTTTATTAATACTTATGTGAGTAGAAAGTATTTTAATGCATATCAAAGTCAAAGAACATTGTGAGATAGACGTTTCTAAAACTGAGGATTTCAAGCAAACATCAGGAAAAAAGAAACTGGATTTAGCAGATAATGAATTTTCAGGAAAATTCTCAGATTTTCACTTTATACCGACAGATGATATGCTATTTTCGAAAAGCATTAATGCTCTACAGTACACGTTTGGGGTATAGTTTAAAACAAGCCTTGTGATAACATCACAGTTTCATATAACACATTTAGGACATCACATTTTCATCTATATCTTTAGAAGTAGCTGATAAATGTCTATGTCTTTAATAATTATATATTCACTAAAATAGGAATAAAACTTTTTAACAACGTGGAATATCTTTATTTTGGCTTTTCGGTTTTCAAAGAAAATTTGCATGCAAATCTGTGATGTATACCTGCTCTCCTGAAAAAATTTCAAAGTTATTTGAGAATTCAAACTTGATTTATCATCAATAAACCAAAAACATAAAAAAGCTTGAACTAGCCATCTGTTTGAAGATATAGAGGGAAATGTGAATGTGCCATAGGTAACTGTGATGTCATCAATAATCCTGTTTCACAATATAGCTTAAAAAGTCAAACACTTATAACTAGAGAACCACATATGTTTTTTTTTGCTGAGATAAGATTCTTCATTATTTTAGAAGCTCCTTAAATAGAGACCAAATGTCTAAGTACCTTAGAGTCCCTTTAAAAAAATCAAAAATTTAACTGAATCAAAAACACACTGGGCTCAAAACGGCTTTAAGTAATTTTGTGAATGGAAATATGTACACTATTTGTGATAAGATTGACACGTTGATCGGTTAAATATGACAGGATAAAAAGTTTGATGATATGTGTGATAATGGTTTCAAATAAAATAGTTGTATTTCTATTTAGAAAATCAAAAGGAAAGAGAATCAGGTAAATATTGACAATTTTTTTTTTCATTATAGATTACTTATGTTATAATTCAGGTAATACAGGTAAAGTATTGTACATTAAATAATTATTTAAAACCAATGATCAGACACTTTAAACAGATACAAATTTTATGCGTTCTATCTTTATCAAACACCCAATTGGCAATTAAAATCAACAAAAACTTAATTTAACAGAAGTTTGATTTATTGTATCTAGTTATTTATTTTCAAATTTATTTTTTTAACTAGACCTCAAAGCAAGAGAAGCGCTCATCAAACTGGTTGCAGAAGAAGGTAATTTAATTGTTTTTATGGAAAAGAACGTGTCAATGTTAAGTTGTAAAAACAAAGATAAGTCTAAAGGGTTGTTGATAGAAACTTATATTTCATTAATATTAGCTTTTATAAATGATGCTGACGCATTAGAACTTATTACATATACGGCCTTAGATTTCATATTTATTACATATTCGGCCTTAGATTTCATATTTATTACATATATGACCTTTGATCTCACATTTATTATATACACGACCTTAGATATCACATTTATTGCATATACTACCTTTGATTTCACATTTATTACATATACCACCTTAGATTTCACATTTATTACATATACCTCCTTATATCTTACATTTTATGGCCAAAATGCAACATTTTCAATAAGAGAATAGAAATATTAAGTGAAATATGCTTTATCTACCAATAATAAATAAATACCAGTAATACCAATAAATGTCATAAAATTCCCATAACTTAGTATATATTGTAAGAAAAATCAAAACTATATAGTATAGAAATCAACAAAACGACTTCAGGAGCATAAGCTGCAACCAGTCATTTACAGATAAATTGACATAGAGAAGGGTATCACTGATAATCAGTACTAATCCGCTTTAAAATGTAAGTATGGCCTATAAATAATATTCAATAAAAAGTTTTCTGAGACAAGAATAGATATAAGGCAGCATAAAAAAGACAAAATAAAAGTGATAGGCAAAATGGATATTAATGATTAGAAAACTTATTCAAAAGCTGAATGAAACAAACAGGTCTTTTTATCTTTATAAACATTGGTACGAAAAATATTCGAAATATTATTAAAATTTAACCTTTGCATGTAATGCTAAGAAAAAAAAATTCTTTTGGGCTTCTTACTTTTCAAGTCCGGCAATATATAAATCTCTCCATTGCATTAATGTGTTTTAAATACTGACACAGCGTCTTATATCAAAATATCATCCTTTGATTAATTTTTTTTTTTTGATAAAATAAATTTTTACAATTATCTTTGTTGTAAACTTGACACCTCATTTATTTTTAGTCGTCACAGACAAGTCCATATTTTTTGAGACATGCTGTTTTGGATATATTCATATTCGCTCAGCCTATGATTGCAAAAGATATATATAAACTTTCTTTTCTCGCATTCAACTTTTCTTTACATTCTAAGTACTTTATCTGTTTGACTAAATTTTTCCCAATGTCCATTAATCACTGTTGCCACTGTACCGTCACAGTTGAAATATCTTTCTAACATATTCTCTCCCTGCTTAGATCGGACTTAATCAATTGAAGTTTCAAAATTGAATGGTGCTTTTAACTGAATTTCTTCCTGGAAATTTGCATTCTTGTTGAGCAAAGGTCTACACGAGAAGTTTTGTTTATAGTTTAAAACTTCTTTAAACTTGTAAAGAACCTGTCACTATTCATCTGTCAATATTGTAAAAATCTCTGATCAACATGCTAAATTGAAAGATAGTTGTGAGAATAAAGTCACTTAACAACTCGTTAATGAGCATTACCAAAAAGAGGAGGTTAATTAAAAAAAAAATGATAATATTTGCATTGTTAGGTTTAACTTCAATGAAGTCAACCATTCCTCACAATTTTAAAGAATAAAATGAAAAACATCTTTTCTTGGTGGCTCATTAAAATTCTGTGAGGTTGATGAAAATGACAGGGTTTTCAAAATTTCCTCAGGATCAAGTTCGTTCTAGACTTATATAGATAAGGAAAAAAAAAAGTAGTTTGGAAAGAAGTTTGAATTTGAGTGATTTTCTAAAATAATCACAGGGGATTACGGGATATAGTTTTAGGAGACAGAAGTTCTGAGAGATATTCAGGAAAATTTTCGTGAATGAAATAAAAACAGTAAATTAAATACCTGCGATACCTTCACCGAAAACAAATATTCTAAAATTCAAGTTTTTGTAAGATTTTACTTTACAGTAATTGCAAAGGCTGCTTTTTACAGAATGACTTTAGCTTCTCTACGAAACTTTTTGCAGTGAAGCTGGCCATAAATCCCATCACAATAACCCAAATGTGGCCTTTTAAAAGATGTGTAAATAGATGATAGATTGTAGTCAGTCCAATACCCTTGCATAGCCTTATTTTTTTTTCAATCTAAAAGAGGCTTAAAGTTGAGTTTTTCATCAGTTTTAAAATTAAAATTTGCCACTAAAAAAATAAAAATAATAACGGATACTTCATCAAAAGTCAAATTTGGATGTACAAATTCATACATCTTATGAGAAAAATAAACCTCTGTAACTTATTTCCTTCTTCTTATCTTAAGGTTTTAGCTCGTCCTAAGACAACTCGCCTGTCCTAAGGTTAATATTAGTTTTCTCTATTGCTTACGGCGACTTGCAAGATCACAGATGATGCTAACATGATCACGCAGCCAGAGGGCTGTTCCATATGTTGCCTTCAATTGCAAGAGATCTTCAATGACAACTTTTTCCCTCGTCGTCCTAGGTGCATTCCGTAAGCATTTCCAGTCGTTAGTCCTATTACTTTTTCATAACACTGTACAAAAGATATATTCATCCATACAAGCATGACCAAGCTGACAGAATCTATTTTTCCAAATTAACTGTTCAATTTTTATTTGGTTGCAACATAATGATCGAATTTGATTTTTAGGTGGTATGTAAGCGCAAACTTTTTCCAGGTATGGCTCCTAATCTGCTACCATCTGCATTAATAAGTAATACACCATGTTTCTAAGACATACTAAAGTGTAGGTATCACTGCACACCTGAATACTTTCATCTTAGTATTAAGTGAGATGTTATTTCTGGATCACAACCTTTTTCTTGGATGTCCACATAGAATCCCTGTGTACACTATCAAAGGCATTGACAAAGTCAATAAAAATAATAATAGTAGATTTACCATGTCGAAGTCTTCTTTCATTGCACTGACGTAAGCTGAAAATTTGATCCACACAGTCGAAGTCTTCTTTCAATGCACTGACGTAAGCTGAAAATTTGATCCGCACAGCCTTTCCCTTTTTCGAAAACCCTGCTTGCTGATTTCTTAAAATATTCACATAGTGATCACTTAAACACATATACACAGCTGTAGTAAGGATTTTTCCAGCAAGGTGATACTACGATAGTTGCTAAGTTGAGACTTATCTCCTTTCTTAAGTACAGGTACAATGACACCATCTTTGAAGTCCTTGCGAACTTCGATCTTGCTGAAGATACCAGTCACACTTGTCGTGAGAACAGGCAATTCTAGTGAAGAAGCGTTTTTGAAGATGAAAAAATTAAAAGGTATATATGACATAGAGCTCAAACTCATTGTGAAGAAATATGAAGACAGTAACAGTGTAACTAGCAAAATTAGTATGTACCTGCTGAGGATACAACCAATATGGCACCTGTGGCACAGGAAGAAGAAAAAAAGCGAGTGAGACATTGTAGTTATTGATGACTGATGATAATAAATAAATTTTGTAAACTAGAAAACTGTTTTTCTCCTGTCTCCCCATTTTGCACAATTTTCGCACACCTTTAAAAAGAAATATTTCACACATCTAATTTTCGCACGGTTTAATTTTGTGAAAAATAAGTATTTTTCCTTATCTAAAGTTGGCTTGAAGACTCTCTACGAAAAGTAAATTTGCGTGAAAGTTAAGAAAACTAAGGTAATGGTTATGGGATTTATTATTGATAATTCAAATTCATACTAATATATTTAATTATAACAATTTTGCCCAGAATTGGAATGAGCAAAAGGAAAGCTTTTCAGATAAATGTTGATATAACTGAAGATTATGCAGCACTGCACAATGATGTTTGTTTAAAAATAATCATTGATACAAAATTAATTTATGGATTAATATAATATAATTCTTGTGCTGTTAAATGTTTGATCATTTTATTGTTTTTATCATATTGTTTGATCCATATTATCAATGCCTTTCAGCAGTAAATGTTTAGCCCTTGAATTTCATACTAAATTTATATATATATTGTATATTTATATATATATATATATATATATATATATAAAAACAGTAAATTCTCACAGTAAAGATTTATGCCTATACTGTATTGTACCATGTACCACATAAAACTTCTTTTTTATTTCATGGAACCAAAAATTCACATTTATCAGTGTAGAATATTTTAATTGATGAGATTTTAGCACTGTATTTTATAGTAAAAAACTAAAGATAAATAATTAAATATTTACATAGGAATATTTGTGAAGTGATAGTAAACTGATGATTGATAAAAGGTATAGAAATTTATATTTGATAATTATTGATAATAATTAAACACCCAACATTGCTACTGAATTAAAGCATAAAATTCTTTTAAACTAAAATATTATAAATTAAGTCTATTTTTTATTTATTAGAGAGTGAAGCAAACGATGCACTTATGAAACTGATATCAGAAGAAGGTAACTGATTTGATTTCAAAAAAAATTTTATCAAAAGTCAGACAGCTTTTGCCGACAATATTTACAAAAAATATGTCCTATGGATTTTCATGAAAAACATGGATTTTCCTTTGTAATATATTTTATAATTAATGTTGATGCATATAGATAGAAAAGAATACTATGTTGTTTTTTCATAAATTTTACTTTTTTATAAAATTGTGCATAGATTTGCATTTCTTAACTTGTGCACAAGAATTGTGTTGATTTCTACTTTTTTTTAGATTTTTTTACATTGTAAGTTAAAAAATCCCTTATTAATAAAAATATTAATATTAATTAAAATAACTGCAGTTAATTTAAACTCATTAATTGTTGATGTTACTTCTATTTAGATGGGGATAAGAAAAGAGAAGCAGGTAAATATTGCCTTTATTTTAAATCTAAGGGTATATGGGTAAGTAACCTCAAGGATAACGACCTTGCTCTGTTAGCTTTAATGGCATAATTCATATTTCTTTAATTCTGCTTATGTGAGATTTATTTGCTATTAACCCTCATTGTGCGGGAGCCTATTTTTCGTTACATTCCGTGAAGACAATTTTTGAGGAATCTATCTATGTAGATATCTACATAGTTCTTCTTTGAATGTTATAGTTCAAAACATTTATCAATACATAGTGCAACCTTGCAAGTCTTACACTCCTTGCCGGTTCTTTTTCGCTTACTCTCACCTTGCCTTCTAAAAAATTCTAGTTCTACAGGACAACAATATCTACATGCTCTTTGAATATGAGCTACTTTGGCATGATCTTGTACTACAATTTTACATGGAAAATGTGTACCAGAAAGCTTTTCATACTCCTCGTTATGCAAATTATTTAAGAGAGAGTCTGTAACAGCTTCCACAACAAGCTTTTTAATCACTCTTATACGGAAATCAGTTTGTGTTTTCTTGTACGTATGTCCATTTTTCTGGCAGTGTTCCTTCCAAAGTATAAAAGCATTAACTATACAGATGTTAAGCATTCTGAAAAAAACTTTTTTCCACAATTTAATTGTACGACGATTAAAATGTGAATACTTTAGAAGTTGATCATTTGCATCAACCCCACCCACATACTTATTATATATTAACATCAGCTTTAGTTTCTTAATTAAGTCATTCGTAGTACGAATAATTTTGCCAGTGTATGTTAATTTCCCATTATAAACAGATGACACAAGAGTTTTTTTAAAATTTAACAAGCATGATTTCATTGGTGTACGACATGATTTTCGATTAATGATTAATGGTTAATGATTAATGATTAATGATTTAGAACTAAATAAGTCACCAGGGTTTGATGAAATATCATCTATGTTCTTTAAGGACGGATGTGCTTC
>JAUZNK010003854.1:0-10695 GCA_035046665.1 Euphysa ruthae | reverse complement strand
ATAGGTAAAATACTAATATACAACCATGCTAAACTTGAAACCAAAAGGACTTTTTGAGAAATCTCTCTTTCAAATGTGCGCCGCTCGACATATTGAATATCTCTAACAGAATAATACGAAATTCTGACAAGCTATGTCACACGCTCAACAAACACGCTTCCAAGTAAATTGATTAAAGGACTCGTATGGATTCTGTGTTTTACTATGGAGACACTTTTCCGGAATGCTGTCAACGCCTAACTACTTGAACATTGGTACGAGTAAATCACAAATATTTACTCTGGCATCATTATATAATGATAATGGTATCATTATCATTACATTTTCTTTATAAGGTTATTTCCAGTTAATTTGTCAGTCTGGTACCTAAAACAGCAATGCTTCGTACGCAGCAGGCGATTTCTTGTTTCTTTTTCAACACTGTCCGGAGAGTGGAAGAGAACAGCGACAAGCGGTTTTTTTATTGCATACAAGTTATCAACATTTTGACACATAATGCCATGCCATAACAGTTTTGGAGTATGTGCATCACTTTTTGTTCTGTGAGTCTCTATCTCAATCTAGTTAATTACCATCACATAGAAGTTCCTTATGTCTCTTTTTTAGGTCACGTACCGACCCGCTTCTGCAAATTACCGATGCAGTCTCTTTTTTTTAACAAATGTTATGACCGTATGGTTTAGCAGTAATATAAAAAATGACAACACAACAGTGCTGTAGGAACTGTTATCACCATCTCCAATAAATGCAGTGTATCAAAATTTGGTATTTTGTATTGAGTGCGTAAATATGTTGTCAATTCATTCCAACGACCCTGTACTTATATCAAATGTGTTTTTTCTTCCTTTAATGAATGTTTTAGTTTTCTTTTCTATTTTTTTTTTTTTTGTTGGTTTTTCATGTCATTCATGAAAATATGTGTTTCCATTCACAGATTGGATCATCACACATAATATTTAGTTCCTGACAAAGTCCCAATTTAGCCGAGAAACACTCCAACACACCTTCCACGCACACAACACGTGTGGTGGTGGTAAAAGACGCTTTAAAACACTTTTTGCTTCTCAAAACAAGGAAAAATTCATAATGAAATTAAAATCCTCAACATTAGTGTCACTGTTTTCATTTTCATTGAGTTGTAAGTTTTTTCCAGACGCTGAACGTTTTGGTTTTTTATTTTTCGTGTTTCGGCATTTGATACAGCAGAAGAAATTTTAGTCTATATATTTCAATCTTTTTCTTTTGCCTGAATGCACTCCACTAGAAGTCTATTTTCTCTTTGATCCTCCCATTTCATTTTAATTATAAAAAATACATATATGAAAGGAACAAAAAAAGACTAAAGTATAAAACCATAAAAACAGTCAGGATTTTTCAATCCTGTTGTTTTTGAACTCATGATTTAAAATATAAGGCCTTGCTTGAAATAACAAGTATTAACAAGAAGTCGTATATGGCTGCAATATTTATTTCTCGTATTTAAATTCTAGCCAAAACCCAGGTTATTTTGGCTAATATTTTGGGCAAAAACAACATAACAACGATATAAATAATCTGTTGCTAGGATAAAAATTGAAAAATTAGTCTTCAAACTCAGTTTTAAAGTTATTTTTAAAACCTAAATCGCTTTAGGGGATTTTTAACTTCGGAATCGGATTCTACTATAGTTAAATAGACAGAAAAAATAGGCTTTTTAAAAAATGATTTTGCTAAATTTTATTATTGTACTTCCCCCTTAATAACTATTTAAGTTTTAACAGCTTCTCAAACAAAGCGTAAAATATAACACATTACTTAATAACTGAAGCCCCTACCTAAATTTTGTGGATAAACACCGAAGATGAGGTACAATACCTTAAAGAAATGGAAAATGTACGAGCTTTCAAAGTTATAGAGAGAATTATGGCCTATTAAAGCGTTCATGGATAACTTCTCGAGCCTTGAGATGATACAGAAGAAAAAAACGAATTACTTGATACGAATATACAGATACCCTTAAAAAATAAATTTTGACAAATTTGCCAATGCTTTTCCAAAAAACCTAAATCGTTTTGTTGAAGCAGAAAAATTGGATGACTTATGACAGGCGATCTAAATGGCTAGTCTCAAGAAATCAATTTTTAAAGACAACGATGATAAACTGTCGGTTCAGTAAAGCCATGAAAAAATATCACCAGAAATTTCAGAACTTAAAACGAAAGGAGATAAAGAATTGACGAAATCTAACTTTATGACAAAAAAAGATAAACAGCACGAATCGCTGATTTCTGTAGTAACCATGACGAGAAATTAATTATTAAAAAGAAGATTTGCACGAATAAAAAGCAAAAATAGGGATCAACTATCAGTAAGCTCAATAAATTGAGTCCCAATCTGTTTTATATGCAAAAGGATTTGCCATACGTCAATTGGCTTGTAGCAAAAAAAATTCAACTGAGGTACCGTATATTGGAATAAAAAATATGCATAAGGTTAACAAAAAAAATTTTTTGTTCCTAAAAAGCCTGTATATCTTCTAGTTTTCAAGACTTATTACAAGGTTTTTTAAGCGCGCTCTTCTCATGAGCTCTTTACGAAAATCTTTACTGACAAATGGTTTGTTGTTACTCCTCAAAACCTTAATTATGATAGACGCGTATTTATTTAAAAGATTTTTAAATATATAGTCATAAACAGAGTAATAACGTCCAAATTTTTGTCTACTTGAACAATAACTGAATTAATTTAAAAAATTTTTTATATTTTAATATAGCTCGGGATAATTTTATATATTTAATTTTAAACATTGAATAGTTAGATGGTGACAACCACTAAGACCAGTCTCCACTGAGTGGGAATTCTCTAATAAATACTTTGCGTTAGTTAGAATAATATCGATGCATATACCGCGGGACGATTTAAAATAAGTGCTGCCTTTTGTTAAGTTCAACAGATTTTAATCACCCACAAATACTATCAGGTGAAAATTACTGGGCTCAACGTTCATGTAATAATATAAAGTAATCATATTTCTTCAAATAATAATCCATTAACTCAGATAAATTTTTTAAAAATATATTAGCTAATGTTTGACTAGAATTATAAACAGGGAGAACACACTGCATTCTATTACCAAGAGTGAGTTCGAAAGGCATAACTTGTACGTCCACTTTTATCAGATGTTTCACAAGTTTCCTAACAGGCAGATTCTCTTTGATATATACATTATTTATATTGACACCAAGTCTAAACGGTTTTTTATAACAAGGAATGGAAAACCGATTTTAAAGAAAGGTACCATCAAGTTTGGATTCCGCAGTTGTTACAATACGTACGTGTTTATTTGATAATAAAGGAAATTTGAATCGTAAAGAATTTATGTTGATATACGATAATATTAAATTATCCGGATATTTAAAACTAACAGTAAATAAGATGTGTCACCGCTCGGTAATTTATTTGAAAAGGATAAATTCTTATTTGCAGTGACAGATACATTTTTCAGCGGTGAATGAAGGTATATTTAGTCATCCAACAGATATTTTATAAACAAAATTTAATAAATTTGATTCAAATAATTTTAAACAATTATCAGAAAGGTGAATGCCATCTTTCCAAAGCAGATTTTGTGTTGTATTTGAATTTTCCAAATATACATATTTTTGTGGTAATCACCGCTCAGCAAGCAACAAATTAACACTTTTCCGCTTGTCATAGATTTCCGGACAACAACTTAGGATGATTCCAGAAACTAAAACCTTTTCAATACTTTGAAAGATCACTTGCTCTAGCATGTATAACGGCAATTTCATGCTGGAACTCGGATAGTTTTGGTTCCACATAGCTTTTAAAAGCATTATTTCTGGCACTAGGAAAAAATTTTAAAAACGACTGACTATTATTTCCAAGACTAAACTGCGGTGCTATATTCTACGAGCCATGCTGCCAGAAAAAAAGTACGACCTTTTCTTTGTATTGTTACCGAGAACCTCATTGCCATTATTTGGCAGCCTTATATCCTCTGAATAGGTTGTATTTCCAGAGACTGTAGTAACATCAAGAACAGTAGTAACAACAGAAAGTGTAGGAAAATCAAGACTGTCTTCATGAAAATTTTCAAGTGCAGAGTATCGAGTTTTGGTATTTATTATTTGATTATTTTATGGGTGATTGTTACTTTGTGTATGATTATTAAATTTTTTTTATTGTTATTATTATTGATAGTGGTAGTTTTTATATTTAACGTGGGGAACCAACAAATTGCCGAGACAATATTTCCAAATGGACCCACGTGGCGGATCTTGGAGTACTTAGAACGCCCGTTTGCGTCTATGAAATTCTCTCAACCAAACAACCCGACCAATTTGAGCTGGCGTTGCATTACGCAATGATTTTTGCTCAGAAACTCAGAGATAACATGGAAATAAATTTCCGCCAGAGGTGGAAGTCGAACTCGTAACCTTATTAATACTCGGTTTTCTAATATAATTAGTGCGATTGTTATAATGTTTTTGTTGATGGATAAAATTTATTTCATGACTCATGTTATTGGACAATAGGTTTTTATTTTGTCCGACATTCATTTTTTCTCTGTTGTTATTTTTATTTAATTGTTGATTATGATTATTTGCTTTTTGATTTTTTTGCCATTAAAAAATGTCAGATACTAAAACATTGATGGTTTTATTTTTCATCTCAAATTTCAGAAAGTTAATTTCTTTTTTCAGAGAGTTTAAATGGTCGTAATCGTCTGAAACACCCTTCCCGTCTCAACCTGAACAGCAGACAAGGCTTAAGTCCTCTTTGAAGTCATCGAAAAGGTTCTTTAAAAAATATTTTTAAATATGAAATTTTCTTAAATAAATTATAGCGAAAGTCAAGATGATGATAACAAAATCGAAAGAAATATAAATCATAAAGACGAAGAAATAATTCGAATTGGAAATAATCTAGTCAAAGAAGTCCGAGAGAATTGCGACACAACCGCGTATTACGATGCCAGAAAAGCCGTGTTACAAGAGATGGACCGCATATCAAAAGTCGTGATTTCCAAAAAAACAAGAGGAAGAACATGATATAAAAACTTCAAAAAAAAAATACCAAGCAATAGAGAAAAATCCCGATGAAGTAATTTAACATAAAAAAGCTGAAAGTGAAAAATTTCAAGTCTATATACAAAAGACGTTAGCTGAAGTAAAATCGCCCAGTAACGGTAAAACAAACACATCACTGAGAATTGAACCAGAAATATTCGATACGACCACACCACTACTAATCGATACAAGAGAATGCGTGGTAGTTTTAGACGCTACATGGTTTAATTAAATATCGAATGGTTTAAATACTGGAATGACTAAACAAAGAAATCTGAAATTCAGCATAGTAAGTGATCAGGGATTGAAAGTAATTGGCATAACGAATGCGCTATTCAAAATATTGGGTGAACTCCATTCCCAGATAATTTATTTTGTCCAAAAAGTAAAACAGAATGTGATTTTGGGTAAAGACTTTCTCATGAAATGTAAAGCTATATTTACTTTGGAGAAGGGAACGAGAATACCACATAAAGAAAGCCACAAATTCCAAACAAAAATATTTATGAAGCAAGGAAGAGTTTACAGAGTTTTACCGAAACAAAGAGAACAAACTGACGGAGATATTGATAAACTACTACATCTAAAAGTCATACGACCATCGATTTACATTTCTTGGTCTAGTCCATGTTATTAGTAAAGAATTCTGATAGAAAAATTCGATTCGACTTTGATTTTCGAGGAGTAAACTCAGTTTCAGTTAAAGACTCACCTCCTTTGACGCTTGTTCAAGACATTTTAGACGCACTGAGTGGCGCCAAATACTTCTAGATAATAAAGAAAAGACAGCATTCACATTACACAAAGAGCTTTATGAATACAATGACCTTACATTTAGTTTGTATAATGCTCCAGCAATTTTCCAAAGGTTAATGATGTATATTTTACAAGACAAAATTATTTACAAAACCAGTTTGATATATCTGGATGATATCATTGTCTTCTTTACAACGCTTAACAACTTCTTAACAACGTTAATGGACAGATTTATTAACGCAAATCTCTTCTAAAAATCCAGCAAATACGTATTTCGAATTGAGGTATACGCTTTTTGTGAAACATTGTAAATGGAGAAGGAGTAAAACCAAATGATGAGAATAAGTCATTTATAATTTTTTTATTCAGTCCCAAACAAACCTAAGAAAGTGAAGCAGTTTATGGGACTATGCAGCTATAATAAAAGTTTTGTCAATTTTTTTTCACAGATAGCAGCCACCGCTTAATAACTTAGAGAAAATGTGGGTGTTAAATTTGATTCGAAAAAAGGTTGTCAAGAGGCATTCGAAATACTCAAAGGATCAGTTATATCAAAACCAATACTTGCATACCCAAATTTCAATAAAAAATACTGGCTAATTACAGATTCAAGCGCAACCGTTATTGGGTACATATTGAGTCAAAAGATTAATGGAGTAGGACCACCCATAGTATAAGGTGATAGAAAGAGAAAAAAATCATCTACAACCGAGAGGGATTGTTTTATTGTCGTAAGCGCAATAAAGAATGTATATCAATACGTGTATGAGATAGATTTCAAAGTATTTATGGACCATAAATCACTTCCTTGGCTCCTATCAGCTAAACAAGAAAACGCTAAATTTATTGGTGATCCATGATACTACAACCATACGACTTTGAAATAATACACAGAGCAGGTAAAGCTAATGGTTGCGCTGATATAATATAGTATATCATGAAACTTCAAGCGATACTGAAAGCGAAATATGTTCTATTAAATGAACAGCCGAAGGAAACCTGAAAACAGTCAGAACAAAACAAATACGGTTGCAAGAGGCAGTTGTATTTGTTAGAGAAATAATAAATGCACTGAGAAACAAGGAAAAACACTGCAGCATCAAAGAAAAATTATTCATTCTTGACGAAAAAAATACTTACTTCTTAAATGGAGGTGGTATAATGCACCACTTATATGAGTCCACGCAAGTTCTGGCAGACGAAATGTACCGTCAAGTGGTAGTACCATCCAATTTAAGAACAGACCTCTAACCATCCAAATGCAGCTCACTTTAGCGAAAAAGACATTGGAAAAAATCAAAAAATGTTATTGCTTGATTGGTACTTCAACATATATTGAAAATTGGATGAATCACCAACCATGCGAACATATAGCGTGTAATGTAATGGGACTGTTACCAATGACTAACTATGCTGGAAACATATATCTAGTCATATAATGGAAAAATAAACGTTATGGCCAGAATGAATTCCTACTGCATAAATTGAAAGTGTAACTAATACCCGGTTGTTGATGGATAACATCATATATAAAAATATTTGCTGTCAGATAGATGATCGAATTTCTTATCTAAATTTATACTTGCAGTGTTTAAATTGCTTAACATAAAAATGTAAACACAACTGCTTATAATTTAATCAAAAATAAATTTTTAAATACATAAAAATAATGACGTTAAAGTTGCATTATTAGGAAAAAAAATAAAATAATGATATTAAGAGCAAAAAAAGGTGTTTACATGGTGACTAATAGAAGATCATTAAAATCCACAAACTGATGGAATCGTGGAACGATATAACAGCACCCTCATTAAAATTTTTTCGATGTTTGTAGTAAATAATCAAAGAATCTGGGACATACACATTCCAGCAGCAGCATTTTCCTAACTAGTAACACAAAACAGCTCAAGAGGTTAATGCCCATGTTACCTTTTGTATGAAAGACAATCGATCTTTCCTCCGGACGCAGCACTTTATGAACCATGTGATGTTCCAACGACCATTTTGTACAGAGAACGTCTCGCAAAGCAAGTCTGGGACTCCAAACACGTTCGACTGCATAAATTGCAAGCTGGTTATAAGGTACCCAAGACCCCTCGAAGAAAGTTAGGTTGTTTTCAAAATTAAAGAAAAAATGCAAGTACCCTTCCGATTATTAAAACAAACTTCACCAGTTAACTTTGAAATGGAAAAACTTAGCAACAATAAGCTAACTTTTGCTGCACATGTTAATCGACTAAACGCAACTATAAACAAAGAAACAGTAACCAATCATAATATGCAAATTGATAACAAAAAAGATGAAGATGTGGAAATCAAGGAAAATCTACATAAACACGTCATACAATAGTCAAATATGGTAGAAAACATCGACAGTAATAGCTACCTTCCCACATATCTCGTAGAAAGGTTTGTTAAAGGCGAAACGGAGAAGGACAAGAAATACTTCTTAATTAAATGGAAAAAACTTTGATGATATTATGAAAACACATGGGAGCCTGAGCATCACTTCAACCCACAACTGGTTAAAGACTATTTGACATTAAAGTCTCGATACCAAGAAAATAACAAACATTATAAGAAAAGTAACGAGATAAACCAATTAAATTGCATGAACCATGTCCTACTAAATACATACTGCTGTATTTAGTAGGCCATGCATGAACCTTAATAATACTAAAGAAAATCATACACAAAAGAAAGTGGTGAGGAACGAGGACTAAACACGCCTTTTTTATGCTTGATAATATTATGTTGCGCTGTTTCACTTAACGGCAGCAAATGTAACGATAGATTTATGGAACCTATACGACTACACAAAGTATACCAATGCTGGATTCTGCAAACATCCAAAAGTAAAATATTACAATCATGAAATGAAACAAAGATTGTGTAAATTAATTGATTTTAAAGTGTTTAAATTCTCACCGGTAACCACACACTTTACCATATTTCAGTCAGTAAAAAAGAATCTTACAACCGTGGAGCGAAAGATTTCTCTAAAAGAATACATAAAGAGGAGCAAATAAAAAATTTCGCCCATATTTAAAACCATCAACATGACAATATTCGTCTTATGGAAGTCAACCCATCATATTGGCGTACGAAAAAGCATATAATGCCAAACTGCGTACTTGGATTGGAAGTGAATCGAACCAATATTTCTAATTGAGATACCCTTAGTACCATAGTAGGGAATAAAACAGATTACGAATATCCATAGATATTACACCCATTGTGAAATTTTTAAATTAGGTAAGATTGACCACGTCTCATGAAAATGCCACCATTTTCATGAGAATATCATTTCACTTTAGAATCAGCATCAGCTTTTCTCTAATCAAAGGAAAAAAAATTCCACTCCTAACTTTAACGGTTGCTCAGAAATTAACACCGGTGTAAGTTAAATAAAACTTCTATTTCCCATACCAACCGATTACCGTCGCAACTGACCGCCATTTTTGTAAAATTAAAATTTTTGAATTGTTATATGCTACCTTACTACGAAATAATTATTAATATTCTTCATGTTTTTATGAGATATAACTAGCAACCATTCCAAAAACACACTTACACAAATTTATAAATAAATCCATTACCTTTGAACATTACAGGATTGAAAGTGTGCTCATAAGTAAAATCCAGTTGATTATTATTGGAAAGTGATTTAAGTATGTCAAAGTATTGCAATTTGTAATCAATTAATTAACTTCTTAAATCTAAAATCTATATATATACTGATTAATCTTACGAAATAACCAGCGATTACATTTCTAGCTGATAAGAAATAATTGCAATAAAAATGATACAAAGTGTCCATCAAACAAAGAAAAAGATGAATAAAGGCGCAAACTAATCCCAACGCCCACTTTAAAATCATATCCCTGTCAATATCGGTGTTTTTCAGTTTGATATAATCTCTGTAGGGGTATATTAAAGGTGCACAATCATCTTATTATGAGGTTTCATACATTACATATCCATGTAGTAATCCCATTTTATAATATCTATAGATAATGTCTATGTATCAACGTATGGAGCTTATCTAAAAACTGTTATTTCATTAAAAAACTAACAAACAGTATATTTTCGAAAAAAATTAGGAAATTTTTAATTTTAGGAAAGAATTGCGCTCAGCTTTACTTGAATATCAGCAAACTTTAATCTTAAGTTAGTTAAAGCAAAAGGAAAACGATTATTTTTCAAAACAAATTTATGAGAAGAGTTTTTAAATCTTTCATGATTTCTTTATCTAATAATGTTTTTTACAATTAATCCGTTTGTTTGTTTGTATCAAAATAGAGAAATATTTAAGGAACTTTTCTATAATCTTGGAATGGATTAAATCAATAAATTTATACGAATGTTCATTAATGACAAATGAAACTCTACTAATTTCTAAAAAACCTATATAAAACTAACATCATGATCTGACTTCTTCACCAGAACCTTTTTGAAAGATGGACAAATCACCTCGCGTTACCAATAACACAACTTTAAAACCTCTACATTGCAACGTTATCACTTCATAACAACTGAAAAATTGCAAAACAAATTATTATACACAAAAGTTTGTGAAAGAGAAAAGTCATAAGTGACTACTAAAAAGTAATTGAAAACACACCACCAGACCAATATAATTATAAAAGAAAACAAAGATTTTAAACAAATTTTATCAATTTATTAGTTTATCTTTTACAGCACATAGCGCTCAAGATAATCAAACAAATCAATCCATAGAGCTATATTAATAATTATTGTTAATTAAGATTTTATTTATTAATTATAAAATAACAACATATTTCCTGCCAATAGAATTCTTCAAGTAATTAATGAAGAAAGAAGTTTTTTTATCTATCAAATTATA
>JAUZNK010003853.1:0-10695 GCA_035046665.1 Euphysa ruthae | reverse complement strand
CTATTGATTCTTGAGAAAAATTATTAGTGAGAATGTTATCAATTGCTGTCGCAGATTTTCGAGTTACTCTAGTGGGTCACACTCTAAAAAAAAATATCCTCTTTTGTAAAGTTATTTATAGTGTCTGGTGTGGATCAATATGTTATATATCAAATATAATTTCCAAAAATTTAAAAATTTACAGAACATTGCTATGGTAACTATGTTGCTAGGCGACAACATATTTTTTATTGCCGGTCAACCCCGCCAAAGAAACTGGATAACCGCTTGATCACTTATTTTGAAATTTTACCTATTTTTAGATAATAATACATGAATACAATATGAGCGGAGCACACTTTGGAAAAAAAATTTCGCCGCAGCCCCGTTTTAATGCAGTGGAAGAATTTTGCAAAATTTTTTCGATGTTCGGCAGGCCAAACTTCAATTTGTAAATAGTTTTTCGAAATTCTGCTTTGCTTATATTGTAGCGGTGTCTAAAATACATTATGAGAAAAACGCAAAAGAAAATAAGAAATAATGATAAATTTTGTTTTAAGTCAAAAATCTTCTAACACAAGCTTAAAAGGAGCAGTATAAACACTTAAACTACTAGTAAACTTAAAAATATTTGAAAATTTCTTATCTTACTTTTCCCTTTTTTTCTTCATTTCAATTTTGCTTTTTGAATTTTTTTACCTCGCAACTTTTTTGGTCTTAGCTTATCAATTTCAGTTTCTTTGTACTTTGACAATAAAAAACTTTTGTCGTTGTTATTTTTGCGACTTGCAAACATTGTTATTGAAGACTCTAGGAATCAAACCTAGTTTTTCATAGAGTATAACGCTAGACTTTTTCCTATGTTCAAACTGCTGACCGCGTCATAAATACCAAAGCAGAATTGTTTTAGCGACACGAAATTAGTTTTAGGGATAAGTGCCCCTATTGTTGAATTGAAGCTTTCGTTCTGATTCTGAGTTTTTTCATGGAGACATTTTACTAACATTACATCAGAACTTAATTCTAAGTAGTTTAGTTTCTTCCTCATTATACTATCCAGAGGCAAACCAGGACACGGTTTATATGTACTGGTTTGGTTAGAGATATCTTGGTTATAATAAATAAAAAATAAAAAAATATCTTGCTTATCTTTCACCCTCGGACAATGAGAATAATGCCAGTTGTTGGTTTTAGAAGATGCAACTTGCTCAAACCGAAGATTGCATTGCTACTAAACCATTCAAATTTTGTCGCAATGCCACACCGAAGTAGTTTTGAAGGCGATCAATTGTGGTATTCGTTAACTGACCACAACTACCAAGTCTTTTAACTACTTTTTAACAAAGTGCTCCAACACGTTTCTGATAACGACCAACGCATTCAAGATTTTAAATTGGTAAACATCACAAATATCTAAATATATATAAAGTTAGAAAAACTTTTGGTGTAACGTTCTCCAAGAAATTCAGTGTATGGTAATTTATAAATTTCAATTGATCGATTGAACATAAGTTTGATACCTTCAGGCTCCATTCAAGGAGCACACCCACTATAAATATAGCTACAGTCATGTGAGTTACTCAGTTTGCATAAGCTAAGTAGTCTGACTTCTGAAGACCCAATTTAGGCGAATGCGCTTTACACGTTTTACTCATTACTTCAATGTCGAGTAATTTTTCTGTGTCGATGGCGATCGCAGTAACAACGCCATTGTTTAAAGAGAATCCACTACGCTGGCAGATACCGCCTACAGACACACCAATATCAATAAGACTTTCATTATCATCAGTGGTTTTGTTTTTAATTCTTCATACTTTATCAACGGAGTCTTTCATTGAATCCGTAGCAACCTTAGTCACTGCGGCAACTATTTTGTCGACTGTTTTATTATATGCGGAGAAGTCATTGAGCAAAGCATATTCATAAGCGTTGCAAGTTTTTCTATACCAACATAACCATGACCCGTTATTTTCATAGTATAAACCATCCTTCTGTTGATATCAAAGCCTTTAGCTCCTTTCTCTTTCGATAAACATTCACGTGAAGTATAAAATTCCTTTACATAGCCGCAGCTACAATTCAGTACATTCATTTCGTCAATTTCTTTATCATAATGGTTATTTGTCATTAGTTTTGAGCATGCTCATGAGAAACGAAAACTTTTTAATAGCTGAATGGCCGTCACCAAGTGTTCGCATAGTATGCACCATGTGTATTGGTATCAAAACTGTTGTTGCTGCATGTTGTTTTTACACTCTAAGAATGATTTGTGTAGCTACATTAGCAGTATTTCGCATGCAATTAGGATCCAAAACCATTCTTTTTAGTCGCACCATCTCTCAGAAACAGTGCTTTCCAAAGTACTCGCACCGGACAGGGTACAGCCAGTAACAACAATGCGTTATCTTGAGATACCATTTTTTTTTTCAGGTAGAAGCCTCAAAGGTTTCAATTTTACTTGAAGTTCCAGAAGAACGCGATATCGTTTATTTGTTGGATAAATGTTTCCACTGAATAGTTCTGCTTCTTTGAGTTCGATAGTTGCTTCTAATTAGTTATTTAAAATACTTATTTAGTTATAAGTTTTTAAAACTTTGTTCTTGAGATCTCCTTCCGAAAACTTCTCTTTCGGTAAACTTTACGCATCAATCTGCAGGGCTTCAGTTTATTGAAAAGTTTGCCAAAGCAAATTAAATTTCAAAAAGAAACGAGATTTGCTGTAAAATTTTTTCTATACATACCTTTTTTACATATTGGTTAGAAAGCAAATATTGAAATAAAATGTAAAATCTTTCATAACTTCAAGACATATAATACTATAATATACTATAAATACTATAAATTTAATTTTATCCATAAAACATTACAACCCCTTAATTTATTAGGGTTTTGATTTTGTTAGACACTTCTCAGGTTTCACCTAACAGCAGAAAATTCTGTGCTTATTCGCAGAGCCGTTTTTTTTTTTTTAATTGATAAGATTGTTAGAGGCATAAAATCATACAGTAAAGTTATGCTAAATTCAAATCTTTTCCTTTTAAAAAAAATTAAAACGAATAGCATAATTTTTTATTGCAACCAAACACCATTCAAATGTTGTTTGTAAATATTTCGAGGTCGATTTAAAAATAAACAGAATTTAATATTTTGAGAGTTTCAAACATTTTAAAGCATGCAGATTTCACAACCAAAAAGTTATTTTAATAATTTTATTTAGGGCGCTTATAGTTTATTGCTCTAGTAAAAGTCTTAACAAGGAAAAATGAACCAGAAAAATCATTAGAAAATGTATTTATTACTCTGAAATTTCATTATAGTTATGTTCAAAATCAGAAGCAATGTAAATGTGCTAAAAGAAAATATAATAAAGCGCAATGAATTTCAGACACACATAATGACAAACAAGCAAGCAAAAACATATAAATTTCAGTGTCAAATCTTTATAAAAAGTTTAACGATTTAATCTTAAACCAACATTCGGACGTAAACGTCCATTGTATTAATATTTTTTTGATTCGCGATGTTTATAAGATATACCATAAAATATATATATATATATATTTTTATTTTTTTTTTGTACAAACTATTCTTCCAACAAAACCAAATCAAACTTAATTACAATACTGTTGGCAGAGACTTTATTTCTATTTACAGCTTTATTGTGTATAAATTTTTGTAGAATAAGAAATTTTTTTTTTTTTTTTTAAATTCTACTCAAGATTTCTTTTATCATCAATTAACATATACCATTTTGAAATTTGGCTTGCCAACAAGGTTACCATGGTTATCATGCTTTCATAAATCATTATATAGTAGTATTTTTATCAATATATAATGCATTTTAATATTTGTGGCAAGAAGATTGAATATATTTGTCTAACAAGTATTAAATATTTAAGCTGTCTGCAAAAATTTGGAGATATATGATGTCCCTAAAAATCTAAAGAACTCAGACTTTTAGAAAATCTATTTGTTGCGTGACGCCTTTTATTCAAGAAAGTTGTAATAATGCCACGTGACGAGTTTTAAAAAATTTTTGGTAAATTTTCCATCGGATTCAATAAATGTTGTTGAGTGATTGCCCAGAGGTAATGATTCTAATATGATTCTAAAAAAAAATTATAAAATTGAAAAGAAAGATGGAAAATAAAGAGAAAATTTATTTTCATTCCGTTTCACCACATAAAATCGCTGAATTTTTAAGATATTTATAACAGCACATCCATTTATTTATAAATGAAGAAATAAATATGGATAACATTCCAAGAGAACTTTCTCATTTGAATTATTTTCATGTCAATGATGATGATAGCGATTTCAATATTTAAAATACAGAAGAACAAATGGAAGAAAATGAAAATCCTTTAATTAAATACAGGATCAAAAATAATGAGAACACTTCAGTATATGAAGACAAAGATGAATTTGCAATTCATCCATGCGAAGGCAGAACACCTTCATCATTTTTTGACGATGAATTTTTCAATAATCAGCTCGCCCGTTTCATTTCTCGACTGGAAAGTTAAGCCGAAGGTTCACCAAATCAGTATTTTAAACAAATAGTTCTAACTTATACGGCAAAATTTGAGTCCGACAAAGATCATTTCTTTTTCACATAAGCCGTTAATCATCTGCTATAAATTCGAACTGAAATAAATATAGCAATGAAAAAAGTATAAGGGTGTATGACTGGAGGGAGTTATCAAATAACTATGACAAAACTGTAAGTAACCTCAGTTACTAAGTGAGAATACTGCTAAACATCTGCGCCAGCATCAATATCGACTAAAATAATTTTAAAACAATAATTATTGATTTTGCTCTTGGAAAGACTTTTATACAACGCAACTCTTCAAGGATTCCAGTTGCGTGGAAGCTCTCATTCTCACATTCTGTAATCTGGATTAAAAATCAACCACAGCTAAACAAAGAAAATTAGCATATATTTTTTAGTTCTGTAGACAATTTGACAAAAGAAATTATGCAAGATAAATAAAAGCAGCCTTTGTTACACGAAATGTTTAAAACTTATCATATCTACTCCCATTCTTGTAAAAAATACAAGAATGTAATATCGTTTTAATTTTCTAAGATTTTTTAAAGATGAGTCTGCGTTTGCTCAACGATATATAGGGGAAGAATTTGACAGGAAAAGAGCTTAGAAGAAAATTTGTGAGTCAAGCAATGCCAGATGTTGAAAAAGTCGCCAAAAACGTTAACTTTAACAAGAATGCGCACATGAAAGTTATAATACTGACTTATAAATACAAACTTAAGAATTCTTTATATTACCTGAATCAAAACTGACACTAATTTATTTTCAAAAAGGGTAAAAATATGCTCTTAAATTTGCGTCAATGTGCGTGGTAAATCAAATTTTAGATATTGATCGCTAAATAAATCGACAAATTGATAAAGTTTCCCGTGCTAAATTCCATCTAGGTAGACTATAAGTTATATATATAACGTATGAAGTTTAATGACGGTAAAGTAGGTTCACATTTAGAACGTTCAGACTTGTACGCCCGTCAAAACAACTTTTCTCCTGTTAAAAAAGTAAAAAGTGAGGAGTTAAAGAGTTATGAGGTGTGTAAGGAGCTAACAAAGTTCTAATATTATTTTTAAACGAGCACAGCTTCCAATAATCCTAAATATACCGCCACATCGTATAAGTGCCAAGGACAGCAGATTCCAAAGCCTCTTGTTAGTTTTGAAATTGTGAAATCAAGAAACTTTCATTTCGGACAGATGTACATGTCATTGAACAGATTAGCGACATTATTTGGATTATTTATATCTGGTATAACTTCTAAACAAGCAATTCCCCAGGTGAAAGAACTCTACTTGAGTATGCCACACGTCACATTGAGTCACCAATTTTACCAGTAAAATGTTTTGAGTGACTTTTCTCTAATTCTATATTCTCCCATTTAAATTTTCGATATCTTAGGTGTCATGCAAAAGACATTGAGCAAGACCACATCTTAAATACAACTCGTTTAATGTTACTCACTGAAACCAAAATGACTAGAAACTTTCCAATCAATATTTCAAATTTTCTTAGTAATTAATGACCGTGACACTTTTCAAAGTTCGGATGTTTGTTATAAAAACAAATTAGAACTTCAATCATATTGATAATATTTAGTAGCACTTTCATATTTTGGTACGATTCTAGAATGCGTGACCAAATTTATATAACAAAAGATATTATTTTCAATAATTAACCTTTGTTAAAAACCTGCATTTTAATGACCGTGATGCCGAATTTTGTGAATTTGAAGGAATTTGGTAAAATTTTACATGTAATTAGTTCTTGCATATAAATTTTTGAATTTTTCCAAGCATAAATTTAAAATCTGGTAAATTTTATTTGTTTTGAAAATAGATTTTAGATATACATCTAATGATAGTTCAACGCCAGGGAAAGTGCTAAGAATGGACTTACTTAAGGTTTCAAAAATCACTTTCAAAAATTTCATGTTCTTGGATGCAACTTTTTACATTAAATGGAACATAACTTTTATTCAATCCTACCTCTTTCATTTTACTCTTTCAAATGTAAATATTTTTGACTAGTCTCGCATATATTTCTTATTATAAAGTTTTTTTTCATTTACAATCTTTTTACTACACTTCTGTATGGAGAAAAACGTATGTAAGTTTTAGAATTTAATTTCGCGAATTGGAAAATAGTAAGTTTTTCGCGAGAATTAAATTTCGCGAATTACTTATTTCCTCAAAGGAAAAGTCAAAATATTTTAACAATTACCACTTGCAATCTACTTATTAGAGTATGTTTTGTCTGAAAATTAACGATTTAAAATCAAAATCAATCGTTACAAATACGTAGAAAAGGAACTCAAATATACTACTTTATTTTAGTACATTTTAATTTTATAGGAACAGTTAGGCTGAAAAGAAAGAAGAAGCTGTGACTGGGCTAAGCCGAGAGATTAGTTAAACATAAGCTCTTTTGTTATAAAAGCGCTACAAAATAAAATATTTTTGGGCTAAAATCTTGAAAAAAAGAACACTTTGCCAAATTTTACCGATTCTTTAAAAATGGTGTACTTTATAGGTTACGCTAGACTCTTTATTGGTTTATAATAATGTATTTCTAAACCATGAATAAGAATTGAGAAAAGCAGGGGTACAATAGGTCTAAATAAGTGTGAAGACATAACAATGATATAAATCATTTCACGTTAAAGTTAACTTTCGCCATCTCTAACTAGATCTGAAAATATATTACTGTGGAAATCTAAGCTTTCTCCGTCTTTACACTTCAGGACATAACAGTGGTGTTCAACAATTATTCTTAAACTTCTTATAGACGATGTCTCACCCGTTCACACAAATCTTTTTAATCTTTTCTTTGTTACTGGTGTTTTTCCTGGTTTTTTTAAAATATCCTCTATTATTCTCATTCAGGAAAAAGGCTTTAAACTTTGTTGCAATAACTACAGTCCGATTTCATTGTTATCCAATATCAGTAAACTCATCGAAAAACTGGTTTATTCTGGTTTGAAGATTTTCACTTCTCATATTAGAATCACTGAGCTGATTCGACAGACAATCGATAACGACTCTTTCGCTTGAGGATTTTTTATAGATCTCCAAAATGCTTTCGATACTGTTAACCGTGACATCCTGATCAAATACCCATATCAATCTAATAAACGAGGAAAAGCTTATGATTGGTCTTCTTCACATTTACGTAATTGTGAAAAATTTGTTTCAATAAACGTTTTCAAATCCTTTCGTACAGTTATTAAATATGGGATCCAAACAAGGTTCTTTACTTGGTCCTCTATTACTCCTAAAATATATAAACGATCACTCCAATTCTATCGAAAACTCTACTGCACATCATTTCGCAGTCGAAAAAAATCTATCATGCATCAACGATAAAACTGAATTCATTATACTACATTAAAACGTTAAAATACTTTTTTTTTCCATCTAGCTATATAGTAAAGTTGCTGTACACAAAAAAGCACCCAAATTAAAAAAAAATATCAAACTGAAGCCTCTCTCAAGGTGTATATACTACCAAAAAAAATCCCCATAATGTTAAATATGGTCATCCCTCAAATCCACGATGGTAGTTTATCCTAAATTTCTCAAATATACGAAAAATCGGTTTTATTGAAAATTGTTCTTTTTGGGTTTTTTCGAAAAGTAACTCGGTGCTGAACCATTTTTGTATTACAACAAGGATCTGAAAAAAATGGGAAGGCTATTTATAGACACTTTTGATAACATAACTTCATTTTAAAATATATTATCTGAAAATAAGCCAATCAAATACATCGAATACATTGCCATTATTTGCTACGGATGAATCTGATGACTAATTGATTTCTTGCACAACCTAAAAGTCAACAACATGGATTGTTACCAATCTATAATTTAAAAAATGCGTAAATAACAAATTAAATTTAAAAGCTATATTCAAATTCAGTGGGTAAAGGCATGAGCCGTCTTTCAATCATTCTTCTCCGTGATATTCTCCACAAGTTGAAATATATTCGAATGCTTTTTGCTAGAAATGTTAGGTTTTATATCATAGCTTGCACAGAAATGTTTTACAGCCAGTTTTAGATATTCCAAATAGTTATATAGATCAAAACTTCAAAATGGTAGCACTTTAGACGTTGGGAGAACATAAACTTCATCACGAAATTTTTTACTTTTTTTCAAACTTGAAAGAAGCACTTCAGCAAATAAGCAGAGTGTATGTGCACCTTTTTAATTTCCCCTGTAATTATACTGTTTGGTCTATGACTAGCTAGAACAATTGTTACAAGTTAGGAGAAATTAGGATCAGAAAACCACCCATAATTATAACTCCTTCGTCAGTAAATTCTACTTTTCTTGTCTGTATTTTGCGTATTTGACAATTCCCACATTTTTTTACCTCCTGTCAAGAAATTACCCCCTGGAAGTTTGAAGTAAAAAAATTTTTTCTCATTTTTCGAAAGCCATGTAAATTTAAGGAAAATTCACATAATTTTTTACGGATAGCTGAACCTAGTTTTTCTGAGTCTTTAAAATTAGCTTTATCCTCTCCAAAAACGAGGTCAATCTCATAGATAACGTCCTCTTGTTAGACCCCCTTGAGTTTTAATGGATCTCATCAAAGTTTATTCTATGATCAAATTACTCCAAAGACCACTCCAATGTCGTCCTGATCGTTTTAATGCATGAGACCCATCCATATACTGTTGATACAGCCATGTGTGCGATTCACAAAGGCCTTGCATCTGTTGCACATAAAATCTTGAAACTTTGGCATCATTGATTTGACTGGAAAATGCAAATAGTTTCAACATCCCCTTTGATGACTAAATGCGCAGCACCTCATATCGAGACATAATCTAAGTACAGGATCAAAAGCTTGGCTGTTCTTGATTTTTCACAGAGCTCTATTTTTACGGTAGACAGTGAATCTCTCACTTTGAAGAAAATCTTAGAACGGGAGAAATTTTCGATGTCAGAAAGTTTATCTGAATTTATGGCTTCCTGTAATTGATGCTCAAAATTCGCAATCAACTGATGTTTTCCCAAATGTCAACTCAAGTAACAAGGACATGAAAGCGGGCTTTAACAGCTCTTGATACTTACCTGAAAGTATATGTCCAACAGTGTTTTCAGCTTAAATTTCTCTAAATAAGGTTTCAAATCCTGATCCTTTCATCAACGCATCAATACTTCCCAAAAAACTCACCATGGTGTGGAAACCACCTAACATACAGACAGTATTTAGCTACGGTTCTTCAAAAAACCCCAGGAGCATTCAAACAAGATGGTTGGTCAAAAGTGAAGGAAGGAACTTGGATACTCAACGTTTTAGCTTAATCACATACAAAGAGAATAGTTGTAATTAATACTTTGCATATATCCTAACCAATTTCTATTTGAAGCTATAAAGAACCAACTACATTGCCATAACAAGTTGTAGTTTTGTAAATGGCCAGGACATTTAATCATTTTAAGTTGGTCTATGTTCTTGAACTTCAACAAAAATGCCATAAGTCCTAATGGCTTCATAACCAACAAACAGAATGCCTTCATTGCTAAGTTAAATCTTAACCTATTTTCTTTTCCTTTTAACTTCTAAATCATTAAATAATGCAGAAATTTTGATATTACGCATGGAATATTTTCATTTACCAGTTATTGTAACAAGATTGTCTGCAACCCGTTGACAAAAAACCCACTTTCTGCGACTGGTAACGAAGAGCAGTTAGTTACAGATTGCTTGTAAAGTACAACTTCTTTTTATGAAATTGAACATCTGAATCATTGAAAGTGATTAACCAGTCATTTAGATCTAAATGACTTTTCAAGCTGTACGCCTAAATCAAGCACTAATGGAAAAAGTATGGTCTTTGGACCAGAAGATTGTGTGTTGCCCTGTTCCATGTTAAGTCGTTTTACACTTGAAGGGATGAAATAGCTTAACATTAATAGCAAATTTTCTGGAACCCATTAAATATTTTCATTCATTCATTATGTAATTCCGTCGAGCATATTTTTTTTATGGTTGGATAAACTTGTTTATCTCTGACAATACCTCTGAGCTCTTCTTTGAAAGTCTTCGCCGCTGCAATGATAATGGACTCCTTTAGTAAGTAAGTAAGTATTTATTCACTATCAATAAAAAATTTACAAAATAAATGTTAAGAGCGTCGTTTAAAAAAAAAAAAA
>JAUZNK010003852.1:0-26882 GCA_035046665.1 Euphysa ruthae | reverse complement strand
CTCGATCTTTAATTTTCATCCTTATTATTTCCATGCTCAAAGTAATATGGACGAAATATTTTTATTCAGTAATAATATGAACAAAAAATTAGCTCGTCCAATCAATGATCTTGATGATCTCAGAGAAAGTATGAATGCTGTAACTGAATTGATGGAAGCTGAAATACGGTAAATATGTATTTCTTATTTAATTATTGCTCTGTGCGAGACTGATGAAATTTTATTTTCGATAGTGTAAATGTGAGATTTTTTTGATAAAAATAAATAAAATATTATTTAAGAAAATGTTATAAAATTTATTTAATCTAAGTTCTTTAGTTATAAGCAATTTATTTATATATTTATTTTTTAATGAAAATTTGACAGTATGTATTCATTAAGGCTTTAATCTATTCTTTGTGAAATAAATTTATTATTTGGGTCTCTACTTGGCTTTGAAATGACTTATTCAAACCAATATTTGAGTTCTTAGTTTAAATATTTAAAATACTATTCATCACTAGCTCACAAGTTTTTTTACTTGAGCTGACTTTTGGAATTTGATTAGTTTATATATAGTGTCCCCCATGGTAAAATTGTCAGTATTTTTTTAGCTAAGTTTATTTTTCTACAAGAGCACCAATTAAGAAGTGTTTTAGATCATCCTGCTGTAAAATTTTTGCTCCATCACTTCATCAAATGATTTGTTACACATGCTCACATGATAAAACTCTAAGTCTTACAATAAACTCTGATTTTCTAGAATGTTTGCTGCAGAGGTATACATTAATAAACTTAAATGATAATTTGAACTTTTGCTATCAAATTCAACTTATGGTTTCTAAAATGTTGTTATTATTTTGATTTAGCCAATCGTAACCTCCCCTTTATAGTGCAGCTCCTGTTTTATCAGACTCTGATTGTAAACATTGACATGAATCATAAAAATGGTGCTAAATGAAATCCATTTATTTAGATGTACATAATTGTAAATAGCGCGAGATTATTTTATTTTCCAAAAAATTAGTGTTTTAAAAGATAAAAAGAAAAGTTTCCAGCTTTTGCAGGTTTTAGAATATGATTTGATGGTTATCTGAAAGAGGGATCTGTTGGTAAGGCGTTAAACTATGGATCGAAAGATTCTGATTTCGACTCCCACCTCTGGTATCTCTGTTATTTCTGAGTTTCTGAGCAAAACTCATTGTGTAATGCAACGTAAGCTCAATTGCAAACCTATACAATTTTAAACCTATACAATTAATTACATAAATTATTTTCAATATGAAAATTGTGAATTATTTTAAACACCAACCAGTATAACCAACACACTTAGCCTCTAAAAATTCATTTGAGTTGTTTTTTTTCTCTTGCATTTGTTCAATTCTGTTTGTTCCTTATGGGCTCTCTAGGATTCAAGGATATAAAGCTTAAGTCCGTTATATCTTTTTAAAAAGAAGCACATTACCAAAACTGCTATTTTAAAATTTTATGAATGTCAAAAGTGATGTCTTATTCAAAAACGCTATTTTTTCAATCAAGCGCAAATTGAACAGTTTTTCTTTTTCTTTATTAAGTTTTTAATAATTTCCTGTGAAATTTGTTTTTATGAAAGTTCTTTATGAGTTTGTTTTCTTTAAGGTAAAGTAATGGCAAACTTTCTTGATAATTAGATATTATAACCTTTTGGTTGTTGATATATTTTACCTTTTTTTTAGCATTGACATGGCCATAATACCAATAGAAGAATCTTACGCCATCCTAACTGCTTACGGGTTAAGCTATTCAAGCACCAATGCTGAAAAAATAGACACTTTGATGTATTCATGGAAAAAGCTACAGTCATTGGTGAGTTTGAATTATTTTATACACTGAGCCAAATAATAATAATATTTCTGAAAACTTTGAAATGTCAAAATTTTTTTAAAATTTCGTAAACTAAAAGTCTATGTCAGTATGACACAAATTTTTTCCAAAAATGTTTTTCAAGAATTTCATGTCCTTACACTGCCTAAATTTGGATGATCTCTAAAACTGAATATTTTGAAATGTCCATTAGTTACTGAAGAGTTTTCTGTTAACAGGCATTTTCAGTTAAAGAAAATCTGTTAGAACTTCAACCAAAGTTCAAAAAGAAGCTCCTGACTGGGGTTAAAGCTTTCAAGCAGCAAGTTGATTCTTTCCATACAGAATATGCAAAGAGGTATTATTATTTTGTTAGAAAGTGTTGAATAGCCACTATTTGAGTAACCTATTTAGTATTCATGCAGCCACCGTTATTACATTATGTTAGGATGGATGCTGGAATGCAAATGACCCAATGGTTAGTAAAGTTCTGTTATAAAAATAGTTTTCCAATAGTTTTTGACAATACATCATATGTGTGATAAGTGATTTTTGATTCGTTTGTGACATTTTATCATGTGTGGTCTGTTTCAATTGCTTTGTAGCATCCTGTCATTTGCATTTTATAAAAAGTAATCCCTCCAATGATTTTTGACATTCCACCATAACACATTAGTGTTTTATCTCAAATGATTTATCCAAGGATTAGTGAATTTCATATAATTTATACATGTGTGAATAACATATATCTAATGATGAATAACATTTGATAACTTACATTATATTTCTAGTTACCCAATCAATTGTGAAATTCCAACATACTATAAAATTTATCATATTTTTAGTGGTCCAATGGTTAGTGATATTGAACCTAATGAAGCTAGTGAGCGCTTGGTTTTATTTCAAACAAAATTCAATGATTTATGGAGAAAATATCAGACATTTTCAGGTACATTTTCTAAATATTTTTAAAAATTATCTTATGTTTTATATATTTATTAATTTGTAGATTTTCGACATATGGATGTTTAAAAAAATAGATTTAATATTATAAAATGCTCATGGCTATCACTTTTTCAGAAAGGACACATAACTTGACACCATTTTTATTCATTCTTTGGACTCCGGATAAAGCAAGCAAAGTTTGATTTATTCAATCACGGTCACCTGTAAAATTTTTTGTAAGTAACTGCTTATTAGTTTTCATTAAAAGTTTTGTGAAGATTTTGGTCATACAGCTAAGGTTTTATTTGTTTTTTGATATTCAGCCCAAGTATGGCTAATCTCGTCATCTCTTAATATACGCTCTCTTTTTTGTTTTGAAATTTTCTTGCAAGGTTTGTTGATCGTTTTTCTTTTAAATTTTGCATGAGGAGAGCATTTAACTTAGATCTCCGCCTGTCATCAGAATCTCTAATCTTCATATATGTAAATAAAATAATTTTAGGGCTAAAAAGGACTTTTTTCAATTCTTCTCAAAATTGATATATTGCTTTGTGTTTAAAATTTAGAGAATCATAGAGTATATTTTTGGCCTATATGAGCACCTTTTTGAAAATTCTCATTTTTCAAAATTGGATCCAAATGTGGTTATTTTCAACAAAAATGGTTTTGTTGCTGAATCATCCTCTCTTTCACAACTATCTAACTTTTCCAGGTTCTAAACTTTGTGCTTGATGAGATAACCTTCAAGTAATCTTCACTGTAACCATTAACTAATTTTTACTGAAGCTTATTTCAAACATGTACTATCATAAATTTAGAAAAGTTATTACTATTTGTAATAATGGGCCCAAACACACCTAAATATGGAGTATTATGCCTAAAATTAAAATTTTCATAAAAAAAAAAATTCACTGAAATTTTGCTTGGAGTTAAAAGAACAAAAGTGATGTTTTGAACAGTGAACAAACCATCTGAAAATTTTCGTTATAAAAACCCAGATCCCTATACCTAGAAAATTTGTGATATTTTAGACTGGTTATTTTGGATTTGATGGCTATTTTAAAAGTTTTATCCAACCCATTTGTATAATGGTAGAAAATATTTTAGTATAACAGCAATAATAAAATATCAATTAATATGGTCTTTGGTAAAATATTTTGCAACAAAAGGCCATCCTAAATGATATATATGTTTCTGATCCACCTGTCAGTCGAAATTTTTTTAAATCTTAACCAACCAATGCATTTATAATTTTTTTTATAACAATTTCTGTTCTTGAAAAAAAGAGGTACTATTTTTATTTAAAAAATGAAACAAAATCAAAGACGGAAGTAAAAAGATCCTATTCAAAGGCGAAGTAAAAATATCTTTTTAATATTATTATTTTTATAATATTTATATTACAGCTTACATATTTCTTCTTTTCTTCTCACCGTGCTGTATATAAGTTTCTTGTGAGTAGTCTTTCAAAAACCTGACTGTATAAATTAAATTTAAAATAAATGAGGAAAATCAGATTCAAAACATTTGAAAATAATAAAATAAAAATACGTCTCCTCATTTTTAAATTTATCCAGGTTTAATTTTTAAGGCTGTTAACTAGAATTTTTTTTTTGTTTTTAACTATTATGTACAAATATAAATTTCTTTAAATAGCGTTCTTAATCTTCAGATTTTTTATATTTGTAGTTTAACTTTTGTCATAGCCTTGAATATGCATTAAATATGCGTAATTTAATGGTTATATGAGTTGATATTTTGCTGCAAATTATTTTGTTATGACGCAAATATAAATAGAGGAGAGGGGCATATATAAGGATAAAATTACATTTATTTATTTTTTTGCTTTGAATTATAATTTAGATTTTGTTGCCTTTTAACCTCTATTCAGCCATTGTAACTATTTTACTATCTTAAATTTTAACATACATATCTTGTTATAAAATATTTTGTTAACGCATTCGTATGTCTATATCACTGTATATTGACTACTTTACTCTGTATTGTTTTGAAATACCGTTCCGAGCGAGAAATCACGGTCAAAATTTATTTAGGAATAATTTATTTACGTTTAACAATGCGATGTAGACCAGACCATACTAACACAATCATTGTTATGGACTAAATCTGTGGCATAAACTTAAACAATTTTTTTTTCAATTAAAGGGGAAGTTTACTCAAAAATGTGGGTTATTTTTAACAATTTTTGGATTTTTGGATTTTCTGTGAAAATCTGTGTTAGAAAAGTTTCCATGAGTTTTTACTAATAATTTATTCATCAAAAGTTCTCAAGGGAATTGATTTCAAGTAAAACTGCATATTGCGATGAGATAAAAAAATACTAGGTTCTAGTTCTTGTGTGATGTCAATTCTGATGTGAGCAAAATCAAAACAAACAGATATATTTGAGAAAATGAACTCAAGACAAAGAAAAGAGCTTATGTTATAGTTAAAATGTGTTTTGTGCAAACAAAAAACACATGAAGTCAAGGGTTGGCCTGTGTAAAATGAATTAAGAAATAAATGGGAAGCTGTGATGAAACGCAACCCACCATTCCCTTCTGAAAGCCAATCATAAATCCACCAAACATTATTTGTACGCAGCAAATCTGTAAGAACCGTTACAAATCTTGTGTTTATCTCCACAAAGATTGTGTATAGCAGCTAAAGTCACTCATAAAATTATTTTTTCTAAGCAAACCATAGTAAAGGCTTCTCCTTTAGTAGCACACTCGTTTCCTATAAAAATGACATCAGAAATTTAATTAATAATAGAAGTTTATTTTCTATTTCATACAGCAAATATTAAAAAAATATATAAATAAACCCCTTGAACAAAGCACAGAAATAGCAAATAGAAAATGTTCTCAAAATGCATGACACAAATATAAGCCTCTAAACAACTAAAAAAAAAGGTCATGTCAAAAATAAAAAAAATAGATAAAGTAGTTTACACTTCTTTTTTAAAGTAGACGAATATTTTTTGAAAAAATTGTGAAGGAAAAAAACACCCAAATTATAATTAAAATAGAATTAAAATATTTAGATAGAAAAAAAAATCGAGAATAAAAGTCACAAAAACTGAAATTTATGTCAAAATAACATAAATTGTTTTAAAACCAAGTTAAATAAATAAATAAATTTATGAACCGTGAAATAAAATATTAGCTACATCATTGTTTTCTCTACAACATAAATTTTCTCTTTCTATGGCCATTCTTGATACATTTTTTCAATCAAATACACCAAATGTTATGGCCAATACCTGGTTGTTTGATTTCACATGCTTGTTCTTCAAGGTCTTTGTGTTTTTCAAGAATTTCCATAACTGTTCTGGTGTTCTTTTTGGTTTGAACATATATGGTGTGAGTCCATATTCATCTTCATTTTTTAGAGGAACAAGATGAATCACTTCCAGACATTAACTTCACCACTAAACACTTATGTTTTTGTTTTGATTATTCAGTAACTCACCAGAATTGACTTCATGCGAATTTTTCTTAAGCATGACACGGCGAATATATCTACTTTTGACATGGAATTTAGGTGATTTCCTATTTTGATGTAAACGTGAAAAATTTTCTATGTGTTAATAAAAGTATTCTTTATAAGAAAATACATAATATTGAAAAATGGATTTTTTGCGTGAACTTCCCCTTTAAGTATACAATTAAGAAATTATTTTTAAAAAACTTCCAAATAAAACTAGTTCATAAAAATTATTTATTCTTAAACGTTTTAACAGGCCTATAAGAAATTCTACTAATGTTACATCGGTCATATTTTTCAAGCATGTTGTTCTTCAACTTAGCAGCCATTGTCATTGCATCAAAATCTTATTTTAATTGATCGTATTTGAAAACAAACTAGTACTATACTTCATTATCTGATTTCATTGTTTGATATCCATTACTTCAAAGTTTGTCTTCTTTTGAGCCTCAGAAGTAAAAAATAGTATAGTATGTGTAAAATGTTTGAGTACACAGTCCATCATGTGCACAAATTTCAAAAAATGTATCCTGCATATGCGGTATAGTGCATAAATGCAAAATATTCATTGATAGGTTTGATATTTTAAAAAATAAAAGGTTTACTTACATATCCCGCCATGATGCAGGAAGCCAGAATTTAAAGACAGTGGAAATTTTACGCGCACCACAAGACAAAGTAAGTGTGCTTGCTGTAATAATTTTTTTCACCAAAAAAATACCTGCAGGTAAAAATTATTAGCAAAAAAAAATAATTTTACGGTCTGCCGGTCCACATAAATATCATTTCACCCAGTCCATTGGAAACATATATATTATTTAGGATGGCCTAATATTTATCACAATAGGTAGGTATGCAACATTAATTTATAAATAAAACCTATCAAAAATGAGTTTTGGTACTTATAATAATACAATCAATTTAAAATAAGCCACTGCTAGGCAGAAAGCTAGAGACAAATTAAAACTCCTAACTTTTCATTGTGGGACCACAATGGAAATATTGTTATGACAGACAATATCTGTACCTATCCTTGCCACTGTTTGTTTTTTATCTGAATGTTGTTTTGTTGTCCGTGTTGTTGTTTTTTTTGTATGTTGTCTTGTCTTGTAATTTTTATAGCAAATGTCTATTTGTTTGTGGCAGAATAAACACTTACCTACTTTCTTTACCGCTTAAGTGCTTCTCATACGCTGAGTATGAGCAATATTTTAACATTTAGTGAATTGATAAGCAAGTTTACAAATAAAAAACAGCGTTTTCATAAATTCAATAATTTCAGTCTTTCAAAATCAAACATGAAAATAAATTGAAATTGAACTACTCTTAATATAACTGAACAAATTTATCAAAAATCTAACATCTGTTTTATAATACTTTTAACTAAATTTGAAAAATCAATAAACCTGTAAGTAAATTTGATTAATCAATCAACCTTTAAGCAAATTTGATAGCAGAATGAATGCTGTTAATATGCCTTCAAAATATTAAATTTATTTTTTCCCTGTGTTAACAAATAGTAAAAACATATAAATATATCATAATATATACGATACGTTTTTTAGAGGCTGTTGAAAGAATTTCTTCAAGGCAGCCACTTAAATATAATACCGCATAACTGGGTTATTTTTACCTTATGTGTGTTTACTTTATTTTTTTCTTTGTTACAAGGAATATAAAAATCTTACATAATTTGGTTCCCATTTGTTACCAAATTGCGGATTTGGTGTCTTTATTTACAAAACACCTTCTGAATATACAAATAAACTTTTCAAAACCACAATGTACTTGTTAAATAAAATCTGAGCAGTAAGATTTTGTTTTTGTTTTTACAATAAAAAATTATTGGGTAAAATTTTTAAAATTGTGCTGCGGTAAGTTTTTAGACCAAATAATCATTCTACATATATAAAACACAAAATTTTTCTAAGGCCTAGATTTTCTTAAGGTATCATTTCGTGTTTTTATTTTTGTTACTTTTTTTATTAATTTTTTTTTTTAATTTTTTATTTAATGATTATTCATTGCAGCCTTTTACAATTTATTCTGAAAGTTTTTATGAAATGGTTGTTATTGAATTTTAATTTGTGAAAAAATATTTTGCCAGATTAGTTATTTATTGCCTAAAAGTTTGTTTTCTTTTTTCAAAAACACAATCTTTTGTTAGCAAGAAGTTAAAAAGACAATCACATGCATTTCTCAAATAAGATGGTGTCTTTATAGCTGGCCTTAATATTTCTCTTGTTTCCAGTGGATATTTATGACTCATTTATTGGTATTTATTTTAATAGCAGAATTTTCTGTAATCTATGGTCTTGTATAATTGAATTTAACTAAAATTTTTTTAATTTAGGGGGTGAAGAATTATTTGGCCTTCCGGTTACAGAATATTTTGGACTTCAGCAAGCAAAACGTGAACTTAGCTTACTAAATAAGTTATACAGCCTCTACAATACTGTAATGGACACAATATCAGCATACTATGAAATTCCATGGTCTGTAATTGATATTGAAAAGATTAGCAATGAGCTCCAAGAATTCCAAAACAGGTATTTCGTTAATCTAGAACCATATTCAAACCACACGCTTTTCTGTTAATTTCTCTATATTAATTAAATTTCTTTATTTATCAATCAAACGTATAAAATCCTGAAAAGGAACTTCAAAATTTTGGATTTAAAGGGGAGGGAATAAATTTGTTCAAAAAGAATTATGATTTGAATCTTGTGAAATTTATGTGAGAAATTTTTTCTGCTTACTTTGCCATGTGTGTCCTTTTAAAATTTTTTTTAAAAATTTATCAAATTTTAGGTGTAGGGTATTTGTTCTTATTTGTACAGAAACCATATTTTAAGTTTATATGCTCACTATTTTTGGTTGGTATGATAAGCAAATGAGATATCACTGATAATAGTACATACATACATTTATGTTCTAACTGGGATCATAGGCATCACATATTTATATTTAGTAACAGAAACATTTTCTTGTCTGGTATTACGTGGAGTAATGGCTGAATATGGGTTTGTAAATTCTGTTAATGATTGATGCAGAAAAATTAAAGAATTTACTTGATAAGGAAAACTACATGTTTAAATTTTTAAATTAGACTTTCGTGATTAGTTTTGATTTTAATTATTTCAAGCGGTTCTCTTTTTAATCATTTCATAGTTCTGCAGAATATTAAACTCATGTTGAAATATCTATTACGCCCCCCAATTAACCAGACTGGGGCTCCAAAGTTTTTACTGAAAATGTTTAGCCAGTCACAAAACCTATAAAAATGAGCTTTACATTATTGGTACTAAAATGTTGTCAAAAGTTATATACTATTGGATATTTTATAAAAAACCTACTTTCATGAAAGTAATGTTTACCTGGCTATAATTAAGTTGAACCAAAATTTTTTAAAGATGAAGCTTATATTTTGACGGTGAACTATTTTGAGAGTTTTTCAACCTGAACAAATTATTATCTCTTTTGGTTTAAACATCTATAGAAACATAGCAAGATAGGCTACTAAGAATTTATTGGTTAATTTTAATTTTGCATGAAATTGAAGAACTATCAGCACGTCTTTTGATGCAATTTTCCACCTATCGAAGACTTTCGTTTTTTTGGGATTGGGCCCAAATATGGCCATTTTTTCATTAAAATGTGACATTTTTGAAATTTTCTCAAAACCAATTTTGTCATTTTTTAAATTTTTCAAGAAGTCAAGCGACCTTAAAAAGTATCTATCTTTTCAAATAACCACCTGTTAGAGAGTATCTATTGACTCGAAAAGTCATTTTATAGAGAGTATCTGTTGACTCAAATGGCCACCTGCTAGAGAGTATCTATTGACTCAAATAGCCACCTGTTGGAGTCTTTCATATTTTTCTACCGAGCCAAAATAGGGTAATTTTATTTTTGAAATTTTCTTTTGTTTGAAGTTGTATGAATATAGAAGGTATCTTTTGCTCGATGAGTAACAATGTCAGAATATCTATCTATTGCAATAAATTGAGATCCAACTTTAATGAAGTTGTATTATCTAGATCTGTGCCTAGTCTTAGAAAAGATCAGAATATTTTTGCAATCTTCATGAAAATTAAGTTTCCAATCTGCTGAAATGTTAAAAAATTTCTCATAATCTGACTTTTTTTTTTTTTTTGAAAAAGGATAACTAAGAATGTTATAATTCTATTAGCAATTTAATTTCCAGGAGTCTGTTAGTCACTAAGTGCTTGTTTTTGATGAATTATCCTCAAATATAGGAGGGTAACTCATTTTTTTTTTGTTGCACCTCAGAAAAAAATGCTTGAATTTAGATGAATTTTTCACCAACAGTTTACAAATACTGTATAAAAATTTTGCTCCCTAATTTTCAATCTTCTTGAAGAGTGCAAAAATGTTTCAAAAATAAAGGTTATGATAAAAATTCTTTATGGAAATAAATTCTTCTTAATTTTATTAAGAATTCAAAAGCTTCCAAAGGATCTAAAAAATTGGTCTGCATTCATTGAGTTAAAGAAGCGCGTTGATGATTTTAATGACTGTTGTGCATTGCTGGAGATGATGTCTCATCCATCAATGCAAGAAAGGCATTGGGAACAAATATCTGCAACAACTAATCATCATCTTTCAATCAATCGCAATGACTCTTTTACTTTAAGCAATCTTATGGAGGCACCTCTTCTCAAATGTAAAGAAGATATTGAGGTTTGTTAGTTTTATCAGCTATAAAAACTTTTTTTAAGAGATGAGTTGCAGTTATGTGTAATGTCTTGATGAATATTGATAAATGGGAGCAAAATGTAATTTAAAAGCTTTTTTTGATTTGATTTGTGAGGATGATGTTGTCACTTAGCTTTCATCATCCTGGTTTATGTCTTTATATTGAGGTGGGCAATAGACAGTTGGTTGTTTTATATTTTATTTTTCTTATAACATTACATTTTTTAATAAAATAGATAATGTAATTCTCAGATATAGTTATTTTTCTAAAATTAATTTGTGTTTGCTTTATTTAGTGTTCAACTAGTTATTTGAGCACTTAAAGTGATAATAACGCTCTATACCTTTATCTTTGTCTCATATATATAAATATATTTATACATACACACACATAAACACACATAGATATTCTGCTCCACAAATTTCTCTCTGAAAATTTTTTAATCAAGCAAATCACATTGACAAACAGGACTGGGTATTTAAATTTACAGAGTAACAAGGGGATGTGTTTTGTAGACAAGAGCCATATTGGCAATATAAAATAAATTTGTTTGTTCCCCCCATGGACTTAATTAGCGCGATGTGGGATTTAGTTACGAGTAAATTTTTCTTCTATACTTTAAGCATGTATTATTTGCTTACCAGGTTTGTATTGAGGTAAGTATTAGGGTATAAGGTTGAATCACTCTTGCAATATTTTTCATTATATTGACAAAAATTGTTTGTACCATGTTGCATTGTTTAACCAGAAATGTCTTTTGGTTTTCCACCTTAGTTCGATACCCTTGTTAGTATATATTTTACAGGTCAATTACCCATTGGAATTGTCAATTCCATATTAACTAAAATTTCTTGTCCGGTGAGTATTTTTTAAAGATGGTACTGTTTTTAAAATGGACCACAGTTTTAAGATTAGTTTTAATTCTCTTTCACTTCCCTGAAATATCCTGAAATTTTTGGTCTCAGATATTTCTTACTTTATCTACAAGAGAAATCAGAGATCATTTCTTTATTAAAAAACTGACAGAATTATTAAACAATAAATTAGAATTGATATCAAAATGGCACCAGGAAAATAAGTTTTTATTATAAACAATTAATTTGATTCAAATTTTACTACAACTGTTACATTTGATGATAATGGAATATTAATTGCAACATTCTTGTTAATTTCTACATTCCAATTCAATTAATTCAATTTCTTTGATTAATTAATAACAAAAAAAGAAATTTTCTCATTGAAAAACGAAAATGTTTATATTGGCCCAGTATTGGCTTATATTTTATTAATAAGTAAACAAAGCTTAACAATTTTATATTTATATTTCATCCATTTTATACTGCTGCTCTTCATTGACTTAGATTGCTAAGCAAACTTACATAATGAAATAATCTTCATCTCAACAGGACATATGTACGTCTGCAATTAAAGAACGTGACATTGAAGCAAAGTTAAAGCAAGTCATAAATGATTGGAATCTGCGTGAGTTATCATTTTCAGCATTTAAAACTCGTGGTGAATTGTTGCTCAAAGGAGTTGAAACTTCTGAAGTTATTTCACTAATGGAGGACAGCTTAATGATTCTCGGATCTCTATTGAGCAACAGGTAGAAGTTGTCATTTATTTTTTTGAAATTTTCAACTTACTTAATAATTTTCTTCATGTAGATTTAAGTTAATTAACTTTGGAGCTTTAAGTTAAGAAGATGATTTTAGACAACCTATAGATATTGGAAAAAACTATCAAATTTTTGTTTTTAGCCCCTATATTCCCAAATTCTCAAAATTTGTTCATAATGCTTTTATTTTTAAGTTCTTGTACAAAATAAATACACCTGTAGAAACTTTTCCTTTTTTGATACTAGAGTTATGCACTTTCATTCCCTGTTTTCAAAATGGCGTTTTTTTTTTTAAATATTCTTGATTTCTGACTAAAATACTTTTATTATTCTGAATTATTTTATGATGTTAAAAGATAAATTTGTGCATATTGGACATTTCAAATAGTTTACCGGGCCTAGTAAAAAGCTAAATTTTTGCTTGTCGATCATTTTAAATGGTTTACTAGGAAAAAGGGGTAAATTTTGCATTTTAATCGAAAAATCAAGTTTTGATTCTGCGAAAATGTTTTTTTATGAGGAATTGAAAATTTTTTTTATGGTTAAAGTAGCTTCTGGAAGTCCTACTAATTACTAAGCATCTCTAAATTGTGGCATTGCATTTTATATCCGTTATCCATAATTGAAAATAGTGTTATCTGACCTGCAAGTTCAATTTGTTTGAACATGGATGAATATCTTAAAATATTTGATATATTTTTGCAGTGATATATGAGTCATTTCACAAAATTTTATTGATATCCGACTATATCTATTTTCCAAAATATTGCTTCTTTTACAGAAATTAAATAATGCTTATATTATTTAAAGAAAATACTTTTAGATACAATGTTCATTTAAAAGCTATCATACAGAAATGGATTGCAAATATGTCAAGTAGTACGGAAATAATTGAGAACTGGTTATCAGTGCAAAACTTGTGGGTATACCTTGAAGCTGTCTTTGTTGGTGGAGATATTGCTAGGCAACTGCCACAAGTAAATTTAATTCTTTAATAATACAATTTTTTGGACTTCATAGAAAAATTTATCTGTCAAACCTCCCATTTATATTACTAGTAAATTATTTATATTTTGAAAAATATTTTTTTTTGCTGGTGATAAAAGTTAATTATACAATTAATAATATCTTAATAATTCTAGGATAATTAACACCATACTTATCAAATCTCAGTTTATCATATATAACAGGAATTCTTATTATTATTTAGATTTTTTTTTTTTTTTTAATGATTGAAAAAAACAAGTTTATACAGGAAAGAGAAATATGGTTTATGGTTCATACAGTTTTTACTATGTATTAAGCTTAGAATGGGCACTCATGACATCACAAGTAATGCATATAATGTAGTCCGTTTTGGAATTTAAACTGTCACAACGCTAAAATTATCCAAAAACTATGTGTCAAAATCTGTCTAAATTTGTGTTCATTTAAATGACTAAGCTTTAGTTTATGCTGAGTAAGTAACTTTAATCCTATTAGATCGTGTATGTTAAAAATAGCACTAGTTTTTGATGGAATAAATGCTTGTATGGAATTTTGGAAGATTGGAACAGCTAATGAGTTCTTCAACTCTTGACCTAATTCATGCATTAACACAGAAGGGAAAGAAAGAGTTTTTAAAACAATCAGTATGCAGGAAAAAGGAAGAATATAATTAGCTATGATTTAAGGCAGGACTTTTAGAATTAATAATGTTATAGAAATAAAGTAAATTATGGCACCAATATCTTTAAAATATTTTTGAGATTTACATTTGGTTATTCAAAAATGAAAAACAGATTAGATTTAAAAAGTAAAATGGCAATATATTAATTGCTGTGTGATTAGTAAAAAATTATGATTTAGTTTTTGAAAATTGAGTCCATATCTAATTCGCTCTAGAGCCTATTTATCGTTGAAGTAAAATAGGATTTATTTTTACCATTTAAATGATGCATAATTTTATTTTTACCAATTTTTCGGTTGTTCGACTTTTTAACATATTTATTAACATTTTAAAACTTTTTATTAAAAGTTCACCTTAAAAAAAAAGTAGCTTTAATGAGTATTGAAGTTGTACTGCATCTCAACTGTCATTTTTTGAGAACTTCATAAGGCATTTTTTCACATTTTGTATGGCAATAAGGTATCAACTCTTTGTTTATATTTTTTTCCTTTGTTAAGGTATTATTTATGTACCAGGATACAAAAAGTATCAATTTGCCTTATTTACTTTAGGAGGCAAAACGATTTAATCAGATTGATAAATCGTGGGTAAAGATAATGAATTGGGCTCATGATATGCCCAATGTAATTACATGTTGTGTTGGCGATGAGACTTTAGCGCAGTTGTTACCTCACTTAAGAGAACAGTTGGAGATATGTCAGAAGTCATTAAGTGGGTATGTTCACTTGTAAGGCCATGTGGCCACTTTTGAGCAAATTTTATGCAGACTGATATTATCCTCTTACCAAGTAGCCCCTGATATATAGGATATATAGATAAAGGATAGATATAGCTGGATTATCATTGAGAACTAAGGGATAGTTGGGGCTGATTAGCTAGCATTACCAATAACACAACTCAGCAACCTTTATTTTATTACCATTATCATTGATGAAAATTACTTTATAAAAAAAAATTTTTATGAAGATAAAGTTTTTTTTTTCAAATATGGTTTTGATTCTATATTACTAACTGGAACTAATATTAATAGATCAAAATTTACTTGTTAGATAAGTAATATATTTAAAATCATATAACAATATCCTGACTTAAATTATACTTTTTTGATCAAAGATTTGAATTTAATTCAAACTAGGTCTTTTTAAATCACAACTGCTTGAATTGCAGAGCACTTAGGGGATTTTGATTTTCCTTATAGTCACTCTTATTTTTTTTTTATGTGAATGGCATACTCGGATCTGTATCTGATGATTTTTGCTTTCTGTTTCAACATGAAAATGTTAAAAGAATAACGCCAATCTTTTTAATTGTTTTATCTGCAATAAACTGAATACTCAATTAGGTGATGATATGGTGACTAAATCAATTATTTTGGAAAAAAAGCATGAAACTAAGAAATTTTAACAATTAGAAATTTTATATCAGGGCAACAAAATAATGCAACAATCCAAGATTGGGTATTCATGTTGCATTCTTAGAAAAACATGCTCCTAACCCCTAAACTTTAAAGGCTTTTAGTTTGAGTTCTAATTAAATCTTTGGTTAAATTTGCTCAGCTTGTTATTGAAATCGGAATTAAACCTTAAAAATCAAATTTTAAATTACCTAAAATATTTTTACTAGATTTGAACGTAAAACTATATAAACTATGTAATTATGTAACTTTCTATCAAAGTTCAACATGTATGCAAGTAAAAAATTTAGATTTTTTATACATTTTGCAATGCACTTTTACTCTTACAAACAAGGTTTGGACTTTTCTTGTACTTTCTCTGTCGTAGGTTTTTAAATATATTAAGTTTGTTTTTTAAAAACCTACGAAGTTATAACTAATAGTGACAAGCAAGAATATATTTTTTAACTGCATTAATGGGGCAGAGCTTTCTAGAATGATGGTGCCGTGTTGTAGGGTTAGCCTAGATGTGGAACTGACCAAGTCAGCTTGTTATTCAGCAACCACATCAAGTAAAGATAAAAATTTGATGTTTTATTTTAATGGATTGTGTGGCCAAAATTGCCTACGTCTACATTACGAGAGAGTTCTGAAGAAGTAGCAGAAAAGTTGGAAGTTATTAAATGTGTGTGAAGAAGTGATTAAACATAAGAAAGGTAAAATAGGAGCTAGGATATTTCTGGCTAAATGGTGAATTGTTAAGGTTATTAATGTAAGCAGGGTTAAATAATTTTCATCAAAATAATGGTAAGAAATTTTATCTTAGTCTGCGCTTCACTCTAAGTTAGAAGATAATCAAAAGCTTGGGTTCTATGATTACTTAGTGAATGTTGCAAATAAGTTTAGAGAAAAAAGATGACAGTTATTAGTGGAGAATTTGATAACCATGTTGGTAGAAGTAAAGGCTAGCATGTAAGAATTGATAGAGGTTATGATTATTGAGATAAAGTGAAATAAGGTAAAATAAGGTGGAAGCAGGAGTTTTTTGGTTTCGCACAGCTTTGAATATTTTTGTGTGTATTTTTTGAAAAAATAATTTTTTTTTACTTTACATTTTATAGAATATTTTAAGTAAAACAGATCAATGAGAATTCTACTTGCTCCAAAACTTTACACTTGGATTTTCCTGTGTTTTTTATGTGGTTTATAATAGCATAAAACCATAACATATTGTACTCCACTAAATAAAAATTTTTTGAATTGTCACAAGTCATAAAAAAAGTGTTGCCTTGGTAAAAGACAGAGGAATTAATGATTGTAGTGTTTTGTCATATATAGGTGAGTACAGAGAAACTTTTGAATCTGAGTTTTTGTGGAATTTTGAATGATTTTTATTAGAGGCTATGAATAGGTGCTATATTTAGATAAAAGAGTCTACTATGGTATAAGGAGACATATTGCTGGAGTGGTGCTGTTGATAACGCAGCCAGATTAAGGAGAAAACTTTGGAAGAAATAAAATAAAGGAAGTGTATGAGGCTAAATGTGGGGCAGAAAGAAAAAGATTTGCAAATGATTGGAAGATGACCAAATACAAAAAGTTTTTGAAATGGTTAATGAAAAAGTCATTTAATAAAAGTTTCAACCATTAAAAAAGAGTGTGTTTGGATGATTTACTGTTCAGGCCTGCATTTGTGCAAAACTAATTAACATTTTATCTACCTTTGCTTCATTTATTTCAATAGACTTACTTGTTTTCAGATATCTTGAAAAGAAGCGATTGGTATTCCCTCGATTCTTCTTTGTGAGTGATCCAGCTTTATTAGAGATACTTGGCCAAGCCAGTGATTCCCATACAATTCAAACGCATTTACTTGGAGTTTTTGATAATGTTAAATTTGTTGAATTTCATAGTTATATTCACGATAAGATAATTAGTGTGGCATCAAGAGAAGGTGAAAATATGAAGTTGCAGAAACCAGTAATGGCGTTTGTAAGTTTTATTCTGTTATTTCTATTCATAATGATATGTCTCATTTAATGGTTTCAGTGTTGAAACACGGACCTTTAATACATTATCTGCGATTATTGGCAAATCAATACATTTAGTAATTTGATATTAAATCTAAAAAATTGCTTATATGCAATTTTTTGTTTGTTGCATAACAAAGAAATCTGCTACTATATGGGTCACTTTTCTGCCTCTAAATATTCTTTTCAATTACGGCATTTTTCTTCTTGGAATTAGATTTTTACAAATTTATCTACTGTGAAAAGATTTTAGAGACTAAGCAAAACTAACGCCCATGTTAAGTTTCAATTTATAACTTATAAAATTTATCGAAATGTTTTCTTTTAGGGCAATGTTGAAGTTTGGCTTGGAGCGTTGTTAAAAGAAATAAAAGATTCCTTGCATAGTGTTATAAAGCTAGCTAATGCATCTATCAACGACCTTAACTTTCAACTGGTTCCATTCTTAAATGAACACTTAGCTCAGGTAAAATCTTTAGATATTTTTTAAACTAACACATTAAACAAACTGATTTGTGTAAAAGCATATAAAAGCATTTGTAAAAAGTTGTATTATTTTGTGCCGGGAATTTTATTATTGTTTTTTTTTAATATTCTCTCTTGATATTTTTAACGTTATTATAAAGAGTTACCTTTTTCAAATTAACCGTGATAACCGTTGTCATGGCGCCATTTTGTCATGGCCTCATTTTTTTATCTCCTTAGTTTATGAATGTAAGAAATGCATGATTTAATTTTTTGGTGTACATCATTTTTATTAGTCCTGATACATACTGCAAAAACAGTAAAAAGACTTGTAAACTAACATTTTAGCAATAATATACATAACTCACCGACTTATGTTCATTTTTAGACCAAAATTTGTTAAATTGCATTAATTTGTAATACGATAATAAATATATGTTATCTCTTAAACATTAAGTCATCAAAATTCAACTCTACCAACTGTACTTCATTTGTTATGACCCCTAAAAACTCTTAATTTTCTTAATTTCTGAATTTATTAAAAAATATTAAAACTCGAAAATTTAAGGTCATTAATGAATCAAAATAATGTTGTATATTTTTAATTTATACAGTCACGGTACTAATTTTCACTCATATGAAATTTCTTGAGTTTCTGAATTTATTAAAAGAGGGAAAAATAGCTTTTATAATTTTTTTCAAAAACTTCATTATAATAGAATTATTTATTTTGAGGACATTTAATTTTATATTTTGTTTTTTAGAGATTTTAGTTTTTAGTAGGGTCCTGATCCGCTATATCACACCTCGCCCACCCTAAAAATTTGATTTAGCAGTCCACTCCCAATTGAAAGTTTCAATTGTAGATTTTTTACCTTTTTTTTTAAAGAGAAATCAATATTTAAAGGTTGGCAACAGCATGGCAAGATTGTTGGCAAGTCAAAGTTAAAAATGGTATATGGTAACTGATGATAGAAGAAAACTGCAACAGTATTCAACAAACAACAAACTTTCTTACGCTACCAGTGATTAATATAATAAAGCTGTAGCTAAATAGAAATAAATTTTTTTTCGACAGTATTGAAATTACTTTTGATTTGGTTTTGATCTATTGGAAGAATAGTTTATATAAAAAAAATATATTTTATGGCATATCCCATACATATATTGAAATAAAAAAATTGTTTTTAATTAAAAATATATTTCAATTTAAAATTAATTTAAATTTAACTTACATTTATAGCCGTATTTGTTCAAAGGCCCGAAATTAAAACAGTTTGATGTTTACATTCAAATGGAATGTTAATGACTTTTTTGTTAAATTCTCTGTGGACAGTGTTGAAATTAAATTATAATTTGTTAACTGACAACAAAAATATTCTTATCTTATTGTCTTGATTGAATTATTCTCTACTGTTCAAATAATATTAATAAAGAAATGAGGTGAGACAAATTGTGAAAGATAAGCATGAATTTTGGCCTGAAATTTAACTCAAAAATCTGTGGAGTCAGCAAAAAAAAAAACTTTCCTTACTAAAGAGAATTTTATGCTTTGTTGCCAAATGACCTCCAGCTGCAAAGCGAAAAAAATTGATTTTGAAATTTAATTTTCACAACTTTAATTTCACCATGAATACTCTGTCTTGAATCTAAAGTTTTTTTTTAGGTTGGCTTGTTAAGTTTACAAATACTCTGGACAAGAGAGTCAGAAAAGGCACTTTCAAAGTCTAAAACAGATAAGAAGGTAATTATTTGTAGCATATGCATAAAATTTTAGATTATACTCTAATCACTGTTTTTCTTAGTGATCAGCTATCTTTTATTTCTCAATAAAATACTTTTTCAAGCTGTGTAATGCGAGATCAACTTTTTTATTAGCGACTTTAGCACTTTTTTTAAGCACCGTTTTAACACAGAGTTTTTCAAACTTTTTCTTTTATTTTTGTGAATATTTAATTTTTAGATTATGTCACACACAAATGATTATTTTCTTGATCTTCTCAATCAACTCATTGAAATGACTACAAATGACCTGGGCGCTCTTGAAAGAACCAAATTTGAAACTCTTGTTACTATTCATGTTCATCAACGAGACATATTTAATGATTTAGTAAGTCTTTTAATGTATGTTATTAAGTATGTAGGCAGATAGATAAGTAAATAGGTAGCCAAGAAAGTTTTATTGTACCATCAAAATATTACAATTTAAAAATAAAATAAATATATAAATAATTAAACAAAATCAACAATAATTAATAAAAAAAGGTCTTGAATTGGATAACAGGGATAGCACAAGAAAAGTCTATGTCTTTTTTACATTGTGGTCATACAATGGTGGGGTGTTTTAAAAATATTGAGATTAATGTTACCAAAAATATGAATTATTTGAATCATTTAAATAATTTCTATTTATTAAAGTTTATTTATATTATATTCTGGTCATTTATGTATGTTTTTGAATCTCTGATGTATATTGTTGATAAATTATATAATAAAATTTTACATTAATTTAGAGCTTATAGATTTTTCTCAAATTTTTATTATATATAATAAAGTCATTTTTGATCATATAGCCAATATGAAAATTATTTTTTTCATAAAGATTTTGCCGTTTTCTCAAATTAATTCCAAAAATCTAGACTTTAAAAGCATGTCTTGGCATATTCAGGGTGACTTTACCTTCCAAACTCCTTCCAAACTCCTAAATTGATTGTATATAGTGAAGATATTATTCTTGTATCTAAAGCTATTTCTCAAAAAATTGTTGGATATTTTTGTATATTGGAGGTTGCTCAATTATTTTGTCTTCATTGCTTACAGTTTTACAAATGAAAGAGATTGTACCGTATGCTTCCGGGTTTTTTTTTTTTTTTTTAATTAAAAAAAATATGTATAGAATTTATTCGTTTTTCTATGATTTTCTAATTAACAAGCACCCTCTCAAAGAAGGGAACTTATGATGATAAACGTTGTTTTTACCACATTTCATACTTTTTTATTCATTCTCCTTTTAGCTACCATTTACTTATGTTTCCCAAAAGCATATTTCTGAAACTCTTGTCATAAATATGATTTTAGAAGAATGAAAAATGAAAAATGCTTCATATGAGCAGTATCAAATTTTTTAGGTGCTTTGATATAGTCTATTGTGAATTTTGGAAGAGGTGATTTATTTTTAATTGAATGTAAATAATATAACAAACAAGATTCACAAGATCAAGAAAGGTCTGCTATTTACCTTAGTAGTTATGCTATCAATGTTGTTTGTGAAAAATAGACAATATATACAATAATATTACATATTATAATATTACAGCTACATAATCAGTTTACCGTATCAAAGAAAATAGAATTGTTCCTTTTATCGTTCTAGCTCTTTTCAAGTCAGTGAAAACTTCTGATAACCTTTTTGAACAAACTTTTTTTTATAATTTCTTGGATCTATTTTTGCATGGTTTTATTGGAACATTGAAATTTAACGTTGGTTTTATTAAAAAATGTGAAATATCATTGTTATTTTAACTGAAAAGATTCACTGTAGTTGTGTAGAGATATAAATTCTCGTAGGGAAAAACAGAATCCATGTTGTTTGGTACCTCAAAAAGAATATTAAAGGCACCTAACCTACTTAAACTTTCTTATCAACACTCAACAATTAACTTTACTAACACCTATAAGTACCATGGTTACATGGTCAAATATGATCATTGAGTAGTTTCTTCAATTCGTCGTATAAGAAGGCAAGAAACAGATTGAGACTTTTGTACAAAATAAGACCTTTCCTTACTGAAAAAGCTTGTTTAAAAGTATACTTGTCTATTATGATACCAATTTTGACATACAACAGTATCATCATTTTGAAATTTAACTAAACCCAACTTCCAAAGTTTAGGTCTGTCGAAAAAAGAGTTAATGGATTATGCAAATGTGAAATACCAAATACTTATAACTCCATAAAGAAGAATGCGTGTACAGTTACAAAGAAGAGTTTAGTCAAAGAATCTTGTGAGACTACTTTGAACTTTGAACTCTCAAACCCACGCATTGGAACTAGAAATCACACGTTCTTAATTACATTACTTAGAAAGTAAAATTAGAAACTACTAAACTATCTTCTTACTTCATTGGAGCTAAAATTTACAATAAACTTCCCTTAGAGATAAGAAGAACTTCCAAACTCTCAGAGTTTTAGTGTTTAACTAAACAATAATTTATTTACTTTTATTACTTTTTTCTTTCTTTTTTTTAAATTTTAATCTTTATGACAGTGATGTGACAGCAGTTTTTATTAAACTAAATATTCTAAATATCTTTTAAAAGTATTCAGTAATAATAATATTAATAATAGCAAATAATGTAATAAAAATCATTTTCAAGCCTTCATAAATTCCTTGAGCTAAAATAACTTATGTTTATTCTCTATTGTTATAGGCTAAACTTTATGTGAAATCTGTGTCTGACTTTGAATGGTTGAAACAATCACGTTTTTATTTTTGTGAGGAGCCTGACAATTGCTTGGTATCAATTACTGATGTAAATTTTGTATATCAAAATGAATTTCTTGGCTGTACTGACCGTCTAGTCATAACACCACTTACTGACAGGTTCTCTATATTTATTTGTTACTTTTTTATTTTTCTTTTTTAATTTTTTCTATTCCGGGTAAGCTTTTTCTAAAAGTCAGATTGCATTTTTCAATTTCTACCTTGGGTAAAATACAGAAATATACATGAAGCTTTGGAGTAATATATGAGGTTATATTTAGCTTTAAAAATAGAAAAATGAAATACTGTAATTAAAGTCTTGGCTGAAGATTCATTATCCAAAAAATTATTTTGATTTCAGATAGCTTTAAAATCAACTTGGGCATAGGTGCTCATACTAATTTCATCTATTTTTTTGCAAATAAATCAACAATAATTTGTCTTTAAGATGTTATATCACGCTGGCACAAGCTCTTCATATGTCGCTAGGAGGAGCACCTGCTGGTCCTGCTGGCACTGGAAAAACTGAAACAGTTAAGGTATGTATTTTATTATCTATGTATTTTATTATCTAATATTAAAAAATTAATGGATATCTAATCACATTTTAAGCTAAGTCTATTTGGGTAAGATTATGGATTTAGTAAATATAGTGGAAAATTCTGCGATATTTTTATTTATTCACTTTGATCTATTGATAGAGCCAGTATTTGTTATATTTTGGGTGCAATCTTACCAAAGTTTTTTGACATCGTTTGCTTGGCATAGGTTTCTATCGAAGAAATTTTTAGAAAATTTTCTAGAGTCTTTTTTCAAGATTCGGTCACACCAAACAGACATGATTATGGTTGGCTTCAAGTTATTTTGATAATTCGATTTTTTTCCTTTATATTTATGATTTTTTATAGTATTTTTTTAAATAGTTAAATTTCACTTTTGAAATAATGTTATCATAGGACATGGGAAAAGCTCTTGGAAAATATGTTGTTGTATTTAACTGCTCTGATCAAATGGATTACAGAGGTTTGGGTCGTATATTTAAAGGTCTTGCCAAATCTGGTAGCTGGGGTTGTTTTGATGAGTTTAACCGTATTGAATTACCAGTGCTTTCTGTGGCTGCTCAGCAGATATGCATTGTGCTAAGCGCAAAAAGAGAGCATAAACAAATGTTAATCTTCAGTGACGGTGATGCTGTGCAACTGAACCCAGAATTTGGATTGTTTTTAACCATGGTAAATATTACAAACACCAAGATCCATTTATTAAAAAAACATTGTTTTAGTCATGCTACTATGTCAAATTTCTTGATTTAAAATTATCCAATAATAAACAGAATATAAAAGATTATAAAACAGAGTATAATATAGATTTACCTAAAGTATCCACATCAGTTACTAAAGCTCATTGTTTCATTTAAGTTAAATTTTTCCTTGTTACCTAAATGTTTCTTGTACGTCAGTTTTTTTATTTAAAGTTTTAATTTTGATTATGATTGAATTTTACTAATATGTCACTTAGAAAAAAAAATCCTGACTGAAATATGAGCCCAAACAAAATTTTAAGAAATTTGATCTTAAAGGTTTTGATTTTTTATTTGAAATTTTGTATGATTTGAATGTATCACTTGTTTTTTTAATAAAATTTGATTATTTCCAGAACTATTTCATTTTTTTTTACAAAGTGGTTTTACTTATAGAATCCTGGCTATGCTGGTCGTCAGGAACTACCAGAAAATCTTAAAGTACAGTTCCGTACAGTTGCTATGATGATTCCTGATAGACAAATCATCATGCGTGTCAAATTTGCAGCTTGTGGATTCATACAAAACATCTTGCTTGCACGCAAATTTTTTACTTTGTACAAACTATGTGGTGAACAACTGTCTAAGCAAGTGCATTATGATTTTGGATTACGAAACATTTTATCAGTTTTAAGAACTTCAGGAGCTGCTAAGAGAAACAATCCTCTTGTATGTGTTTTATTTTTATTGAAATATGTTTTTTTTCATTTTTAGGAATGTTGAACATTTAAATATGTAATATATGTAAATAGATTCATTCATATTTTCACAAAAAAAAATTCACAATTTTATTAAAATATGAAATAACGTTTCGATATATGAAAAAAAAGATTCCTTATTGCCTCCAAAGAATTCTATATCAAGTTTTTGCAAGGAAAAATCAAATAGTACTATCATAATTTTTATAGTTATTTTATTTTTTATTATTTTTTTTTTTTCCAACATTAGGACAGTGAGGAAAAAATAGTAATGCGAGTTTTACGTGATATGAATTTAAGTAAACTGGTTGATGAAGATGAATCCTTGTTTATGAGTCTCATTGATGACTTGTTTCCTGCTCTTAAGTTGGAGAAAGCTATGTATTCTAATATTGAGACAGCTATTAGAGAATGCGTGTATGAAACCAAGTTGATCTACCATCAGCCTTGGGTGATAAAAATTATACAGGTATTAAAGACACTTTATTTGAGATTGAAATTTTTGAACAAATATATAATATAATAAATATATATGATAAATTTTTATAGCAGGTAATTTTGTATCAAAAATCCCTATATCTCCAAATAAATTTGGAGAAACATTTTTATCTTGATTTGAATAAAATCTGAATATACACCATTTTTTGTAATAGCACTGGAAACTAGAGCCTATCACTTTTAAGAGGAAAAACATTGGTTAGCACTATTAATAACAGATCTGCAGCCTGTTTAAATGAACACTACCATATGTGGTGCTACAAGGATCTGTTCTAGGGTAATTCTCTTTTAAACGCAAATTGCATTTATGTCAGTATCTTTATGAAGACTATCATTTCTTTTATTCCAGAATAAAGAGGTTAAACAGTGAGTAAATTAGATAAAAAATTTTCAGTTCTATGCCACTGATTTGTCAACAACAAACTTATTTTTGTTTTCTCCCTGGTGTAAAAACCATATCAAATTTTTTTTCAAGCAAATTTAAATTTGAAAAAACTGACATATAGGCATTACATACCAATGAATATAAATTAAATGATATTCTAAAATCGAATTGCTATGTTAAATTTATGGTAAAACAATTAATTTTGAATCAACAGTTCTAGATATTATCAGCCAAGTAAGTTCAAAACTTTTTTACATTGGAAAAACAACCTGTTTAATTCCAAATTTTAAATATTTTTATGTAAATCTCTAGTAAAGCTTATTTTTTATTATAATTCTTGTGATTGATATAAATCTGATTAAAGTATTAAAAACTTCAAATGGCTCAAAATAAATGCTTTAGGTTGCATCTGCAACTAGGAGATAGACAAAATTTCAGATATATTGTATTCAAGAAGTCATACTTGAATACAAATAAAACTTCTTATATAATACAATAACTTGTACACTTATTAATGTATCTAAATTACATTAATACTAAATTTGATACATGTTCTCTTTAAAGGAACTTATAAATTGATTTATTATAATTTGAGGTTGTAAAGATTTATCTCTTTTAGGACCTAGTGTTTCAAATTTATGCCCTGATTTTGGTCAATGATTTTCTTTTTTCTGATTTTTTAAAAACTTTACCTAAATTCAGTGAATCAAGATATATGATATAAAAATTCTTTATAAAGTCTGGATTTCAAAATAAATCCTAAATATCTTGTTTTAATCAAGTTTGATAAATTTTTGTTGTAGCTATATGAAACTCAACTTGTTCGCCATGGTATGATGGTATTAGGTCCATCAGGTACAGGAAAGTCAAGTTGTATTCAAACACTTATGAAAGCTATGAGTGTTTGTGTTGCTCCTCACAGGGAGTTGAGGATGAATCCTAAAGCAATCACTGCTCCACAGATGTTTGGAAAGTTAGATAGTGCAACAAATGATTGGACTGATGGTATATTTTCAGCTCTGTGGAGGAAGACTCTTAAAGCTAAGAAGGTTAGGAAAATATTATTGAAAATTGTTAATTATAAATTCTTTGCTCTTTGAAGAAAATTTCAAGCTCACATAGTGAACAAAGAATTCAACAAAAACGTTGTTTTAGCAAAAATGCTGAAAAAAAGCATTAACACAGTCGGGTTAAGCGTTTCAGTCTTTAAGTACTTTTTATGACTAAGTAAGTAAGTAAGTAAGTATTTATTCTGCCACAAACAAATGTACATTAGCTATGAAAATTACTAGACAACAGAAAAAAAAAATAATAATAATAAAAGAACACTAACATAAAAACAAATGGTGGCAAGGATAGGCACAAAA
>JAUZNK010003851.1:0-10696 GCA_035046665.1 Euphysa ruthae | reverse complement strand
CATATATATCCATATATATATATAAATTCTTTTTCAAATTGTCATAATTCGTCTTCAAGCAAAATTTATAAACGCAGTCTGAAATTAGGACGCAACTTAATCCCTAAATACTAACAATAATGAATAAAAATAACATTAAATCAATTATTTTAATTTCACAATTTTTTCAGAAAACTTCGTTTTCAGAAAAGATACCTGGATTCATAATTTTTGAATAGGAAAGACTAACACCACCAAGATTTTGCAGTAAAAAATTCCCAAAATGGGTTTATTATTTGTGGGCTTTTTTGATCCACAGACCTTTTGATAACTTCTGAGTGGTTCAATGAAACGCCGCAGACCCACAATCATATTTGAAATAACAGATTGTTAAAAGAAATTTTTTTATCAAACCCTACTGTTAATAAAACAAAATTGACAATTTGAATTCATATTACTAAACCAAGACTTGACAAAACTTGATTTTAAAATGTTAAATCTGAAAATATATAAAATTTATATTAATCTTAATAACAACTTTGATCTAAGGTGGCTTTTTGAAGTAAAAATGACACGAATATCGAAGCTGTTAGTATGCATATGTCAACAAAGAACATGCAGAACTGTTCGTAATGTAACACCATACACCAGTAAATAAAAATGCAAAAACTACTGAGACCAAGAAAAATACAAGCATATGTGGAACAGGAAAGAAAGGACGCTTTTGTGTTGGTATTTCGATTGTAGATACTTGCGGTGAAAATTGAACCTTTTTCTGACGAGGAGATTCATCAGTAATCATTTCATCTTCAATTGGTTTCCTGAAGACAAAACATAAAGTGATGTGATAAAAATAAATTCTGAGACAAAAACTATTACCATCACAAATTTTCTACAAAAAAGTGTTTGCTTATTTGAGAGAGCTTTAAAATTGATTATTTATATTTATATCAAAATATTTGAGATAGGACATTTGGACACAAAACTGAGAAGTTATAACATGACATTCAATACCATGCATAAATCCTAGGGCACACCCAAAATAGAGCTTGCATGATTTGAATCACCTAATTTTAGCGGAGATGGATAAAAAATCTAATGATAAAGAATTGATCCAAACTTACCAAAAACCTGTCTTATACAATAACGGTGACACAAGGGTCGAATTAAGGTTTTTTTTGTGATCGGTTATTTGATCCCTTCCCTCCCTCCTCACTCATCATCCCCTCTCCCTTTTTCCCTCCCACTTCCTTTCCCAGTACAGCCCAATGGTTGGGCTGTGGGCAGAAATTTTTGAAATTGATATTCCTTAGACTGCCTGTAACAGAGTGTTTAAAGCCTTCTTTATCTAATTTCTTGCTTCCAAAAATCCACATTTTACATCAGCGATATTACAAAATCACCAACCATTTTTAATATTGTATATATAAAAATGCGTGGAAAGAACCTTAGTGTGTAGTGTAGCAAAGTAATGTCGCAACACAATGCAGCTTATAAACTCATTTCTCGGTAGTGTTTACACTTTGCAGAAGAATATTATAAGTATGTGGTTAACTAATTACAGTTTTGATTATCTGAAAAATATGTGTACTACCTATTCATTCTACTTTAAATTTATTTTATTGCTCATGGCTCTACAATATTTGTTCAATCTCATAAATTTACAAGTAGGTACATAGCAACCAGGCTGTTTTTTTAGGAGCATAAGTAATTGATACTTTCTTTTTCTTTATTTATTCATTCGTGATACAGCTTAAAATATAAACATTTAAAAGTTAAAAAAAAATAAATGAATAAAACTATCGATGTAAAACTCTTCTATAAATGCTAGAAAACTAGTATATGAAAAAAAAAAAAAAAAAAAAAAGATTTTCATTGCATGCGAATCATTAGATAGCTTAAAATGAGAGATTTAAACATACTTTTTTCTGCAAAAAAAAAAAAAAACGATCAAAAATAAATATTTGCTGACCGACCGACTTTTTTTACTAAAATCGGAAAACAGCAAACAAAGTCATTTCTAAGGACGGCCTTATATTCTTGACTTCACATCTTTCTTAAACTGATGAATTATAACGTCTTATAATTTAACATTGTTCTTCTATTGACTATTGATGGTTAAATAAAATTGACGAACTTTCATATAAGCCAATTACTATTGTTTGAAGAATGCCGTTTAATCTCATAGTTGAGTGTGGGTTATATTTTAAATTTACCTTTTAAAAAAAAAAAAAAAATTATTTAACCACCGTCTCACTTGACTTTAATGGGTTGACTTTAAAGCAGATTAAGACAAACCACATATTTATATTTCTATGACGTCTCATAAAATCATCTGCGTCATAACAGAAACTGATTATTTATTAATGTCTTTTATATTGTAATACATTATAAATTGAAAAAGTTATAACAAGAATTGAGACAGTCAAATATATGAATAAACGTTTGTCATAAACAGCAAAAACTTTTTACAAATATTTTCTATGATCAGTGTTTTTTTCTTGAATATTTAACAATCAACAATTGGTGAAGTTATAGAGTGATCGGTGAAAACCAATAAGCAGCCATTATTTCGACCTTAAGGACATATTATATCTTTACGGGTATGGATACCTTTTTTGAGGTAGGGAGAAGCTAAACGTTAAAAATTATGGTAATTGGCAGTTTTAGGAGCCTTAAGAAAAACTACAAAATTAAAACCAAGTGTACAAGGTTTTCACAGAAAAATTCATCTCCCAGAGTTATATCCGAAAAACATCATCTATATCCTTACAACTTAAATCCAGAATCCAATCAGAATAAAGACAAAATTCTATATAAATAGTGATGTTTGTAGATCTCTGGAAGAATTTAATGAAATTTACTGAGGCGAAATGATAGAAAGACATTCCAGTCAACGCAAGACCAACCCATTTCAAATACACAGCTGCAAGCCCCTCCAGCAGCTGGGCTAGTATACAGTTGGTTAGCTCTTACTTCACCAATTTATGCTGATCTATCTAGGGGAACTTGCTGAATTCTGCAATCAACAATATTTATCTTTACTCAGCTTGTCTATATTTTCTATGGATGACCACAGCCTTTGCCTGCAAAGGCCTTCAAAGTCCAACACAGCGTTAATGGTGAAAGAAGCATGTGGTTGAGTTGGTCAGTACCATTTGAACTTGTAAGTGCGGACAACATGCATTACTTTATCAACTACCACTTTAGGTGACAAAACAAAAAGAGTATAAAAGACTTTAAACAAATAAAATGGCATCACTAGTCCCCATATCCGATACAAAAACATATTGCAATTAACAACTCACAATTAATTATTGCAATTAAATTAATTAATTAACTTGTTCACCATATTGTTTTAAGTTTTAGCCACCTATAATTTCCAGCATCTAATGGGACGATAAAATTTTTTTTCAGATAGCTGAAAAAATGCCCTTTATTGCCCCTAACATTTTACAAACTAATAGAAAAAAAAAGTAAGCTTTTAGGTCACAAAGCACTTTTTTAAGTAAGCATAATTTACACCTAGTACTTGTACTAAAAAAGTCTTTTTTTTTGTATTTAAGGTTTCCCCTTTCTTCCTATTTTTTTAAAAATTTAATTATTTACCATAACGGTGAGAGATCATTACATTTTAGACTTATAAAAAAATGACCACTTACGGCAGGGCTCGAACCAGGGGCTTAGCGCATATAAAGCGTACGACCTACCTATGAGCTACATGCCAATGTATACTATACCTTAAAAAAAAATATATATATATTTTATAAATAAATATATATATATATTTTATAAAATATTTAAAATTCCAGGAAAAACTGTTGAATGGCTAATGATAAAAAGTGATCAACTTTCAAACCAACAAGAAAAATAATAAAAAATATAATTAATAAATAATAAAAAAATTAAATACATTTCAGTTTCATTCGTAGATATACTTTCTTCGTACACTTCACAATTTTTCAAAGTCTTGTCTTCATTTTCTTTTTCCTATAGTAAAATAGATGTCATGTAAATAACATAATCAGCTTTTATTGCATCGTGGGATTTCATATATAAGTGTGGTTAGAAAACTATTTTAGAGTAAAAGAGTTTAACAACATGTAACTTTTATATGGTTAATAACTATATTGAAGAAATATATGAGCTTCAAACTGCTTTACTATGATTAAAACAAAAATAAAATAAATAAAATAAAAACATATGAAAACCTTGTTCAATAAGTTAAAAAAAACTATTTTGTTGACATGAAAAAAAAAATCGCTTGAGCATTTCATAAAATATTTTTATTTGTTGGTTATTATAAACAAGTTTTATAAACCTATTGAGATACACATTTTGTCATTTACTACACTTTTAGAGGTAGGATAAAAGTGTGTTTATTTTACTTAAAGAATAACTTACAGATTGATGAAAAATCAAAACAGTTTTTTTCTGTAGTAAAAATGCTAGAATAAATTATATTTGATCCGTATATATGCTCCTACACTTTGATAAAATAATCGCATTCAACTCTATTAAATAAATATTATAACACCCTAAATAAAGGGAGAAAATAATTAAATCGTTTGAGTTTAACTATAATCACGCATGTTTATTTAACAACTGAGTATCCAAGGTTATGACAATAAGAGTTAAACCACAAATATTATAAAATCTGCAGATATTATATTAAAAACACTATCTAAAGAAATTGATAATTTATGCATTTATGTGAAACCATAGTAATACATAATTAGTTCTACAAAAGACGCTTCTAATCAAGAGAGTGGATAATATATTAATAAATTGATAATTGAGTAATTTTAGCTGGCACAAAGAAAAAATTTTACTAACACAAATTTTGTTATTTTGTTGTTTGTTTACGATAAATTTTAAACATTGCATTTTGGTGAATTCTTGTTAAGAATGAAGTAAAAAAAAAAGTATTATTATTAATAGGAAGAAGGTTATTGCGTGTATAAATTCATATTTTTTAAAAATAATCTTTGAAGAAAATAATTTTCAAACAATTATAGAACCATAAAACTGTCACACAAGTCTTCTATGAAAGGAAGAGGTTAACTTTAAGCTACAAACACTACTTGTTTTAATGAGAGGACTTGCAGTTAATGAAATAAAAATGCAAATTTTCATATTTTTTCTTCCATGAAAATTTTTTTTGGGATTTATGTCCAATAGTATATCGTATATGTCTGATAGATATCAGCTTGTGCAGACGTCATGTCTGAAAGGTTTTAAATAGTTATTTGTTGTCCTGTATAGTTACTGGACATGATAGAAAAGGGGAAATAAAAAAATAAAACAAACTTTAAAGTCACTACAGTGGATTTACCATAACAAATAAGGATAGAATGGCACCATCTTGGAAAAAGCCGTGTATATATATATACTTACAAGAATTGCCCTTGTATCAATTCTTTATACCAAACTCACTACTTATATACTTATATATAATTTTTTGAAAGTTTTGTTTATTTGAAAATTTTTGAACAATAGAATTATCGAACCATAAAGCTACTATGCAACTCTTCAAAAAACACGAAGCTACAAATGAACAAAGAAAAAACTTTATTTTTATACATAGAAAGAAAAGAAGAAGAATTCCATGTGATTTTTGAAAGTTTAACACCTAAATATATATACATATTGCAAATACTTGTTTAAAGCCATTGGCATTATAAATCTAAACTAAATATCTTTGAATTGGAGTGACTGGCAGATATATTTTGTTGAAATGATTTTTGAAGTGTAAACACAACTAAAGAGGAACTTGGTGCCGTTTAATTAACCTCCAACAGCAAAATACCAAGTGTAATCAAGACGCATGTGCTTTGAGTACACGTGATTAAATTTTATAAAAACTGAATTTGATTTGTTAAATGCCATAGTTTGAAGTACCAAAACATGGATAAAGCTTTTCCATCACTCCACAATTATCAAATTATTTTAAAATATTTGGCCTTTCAGAAAGATTATGACTGTAAATTCGTAGTGATAAAGTATTGCGTGTGCTCACTAACCTACCCCCATCTAATAATTAATTAATTATTACAGTTTGTTGAAAGATTAAACAACAAACAAATTTCTCTGTTGAAATTATAACACTGAGAAAATGAGTGCGTATGATTTTCACTTCCTACCAACCGTGTTTTAATTAGCCTCCTTGACTATACTGATAAAAACCAGTAACGTAATAGACCAACTAAAAAAAAAGGTCACAATGTATATTATGCAATATTGCGTCCAGTGAAATATGAAATTGATATCTGGTCAGCCAACATAAATATACCTGCAAACAATGTGAATATGAACAATATGAACATACGCAAACCCCAAATATTTAAATAAGCTACTTTAATGACTTAAAAAAGGGCATTCTTTTAAAAATATTTTTTTCCCTATGGATAATAAATTATTCTAATAGAAGGATGTGCTACCACAACTTGTTAGTAAAAGATATCTTTGAATTCTAAATATAATTATTACAAAAATGTAATATAATTTTTACAAAAAACATGTTTAAGAGAAATGTGCAAATATCAAACTGACTTTTAAGTAAAAAATTTATAAACCAGTCAGCCGATAACAAAATGAAAGCTAGGTACAGCGCTGTTCATACTAAATCATATAGTATTAATTGAGGTAATATACACTTTTCTTTTATTCATTCTTAACAGAGGTGTTATTTTTATTTACATCTAAAAATATCTTTTAAAATATATATTCAATTTATTATGGTTCCCTGTTTACTTCTTAGGTTAAAATGAGGCCATTCTGGAAAAGGTTTTAGACCAAGACCCAAAAATAGACAGGTTTTGAATACGTGTGCAGTTAATTAATTTTTTTTCTTTTATTATCATTTTAAAACAATTCATTTGACAGTAGAAACAGTACATGTTTAGGTGGTAGCTTTTGTACTGACCTAGGAATACTAAAATCACATCATCTGCAATCTCTACTTTTTAAAGAGTATATAGAGAGAACAGTTCGTATATTTTCTAGCATTCAATTTTTAGAGAGTATCCCTTCTTAGAATTTTTAAAAATGCAAAAATTGAACTGAACTTTCTTCAATGAGCAAACTTGGATGTTTAGTTTTACTGATCTCTTTGTACACTTACCTTTTCTTTTTCTCTTTTTTCTTCTTCTTCCTCTTTCAGTATTTTTGATATATCTCCGTATTTATCTAAAGCTTTAGAGTATTGACACTTACCCATCTCTGCATAAATCAATGTAAACATATCCAAACTTTTAATAGTGAGTGGGTTATTATTACCATATGCTTGTTGACGTAACTGAGTTGCTTTGCCGCAGTATTCTAATGCCAGTTGAAATTTTTTTTGTTCTAAACACGAATTTGATAACCTTTCATATTCATTAGCCCTTTTCGCTTCATCTAAACATGGGTCTAAGTCTAACGGATGAAATGTGTCACCAGTTTCTTTCTTGAATTCATCTACACGTACACCTGCTTCTATGATTGCAGTTTCATAGTATAGTTTTGTACCTAGAAAAATAAAAACCAGCTAATGAGATCAGGTGACCACAAAAATTTAGTAAGAGAATTTCTTACTGTAGCACTAATAAAATTCTTATTATATACATAAAAAAAATACAGTAAAACATTTTTGATTGAAACAAGGAATTTACATTAACACCTTAAGTGATAAGGACGAGTATACTCGCACAGCAAAATCGTCTCAATATTGTTAATAACGAGTATACTCACATAAAAACTGCCGAAGCAAATACGTATGACATTGGCAAAAACGGCTTTGTGTTGGCACTATTTTTTTCTTAGCTCTTTAAATGTTTAAGTAGTATCTTTTTATAATAAATTAAAGAGAAAGAAAATATCAATTACTTATGCTTGTTTCTAACAAACAGCTTCGTCTAAATTTAAGATATGAACAAAATTCTACCATGGCAATTTAATTTTAATTATATATTTGTTTTTACAAATTTATTTCCTCTCTGGGAGAGACATTCAATTGTACTTGCACACCTCACACGATCATCAAAGCCTTGACTTGGCCTAAAATATTGAGCGCCTTGCTTCATCTTCAATGTATTAAAAAATATATATTTTTCATTTAACTTTTTTCAAAGCCTTGATTACGCATTAAATTTATGTAATTAGATTGCTATACGCAAACTATTTAATCATTTTCTGCTTTTATTTATACTTCAAAGAAAAATTGGTTTTATTTTTAAATCTTCACTTGCTTTAGTTGGCCGGTTTGAAATCTGTCAAATAGGGAAAAATAACCCGACGCTTAAGGGGTTAATAATCATAAACAGAAATTTATACTCAAAATAATAAACTATGTTTTCTTTGATCAAGGTAAATTTCCAAAAGCGGCAAAGTTTTTCAACTTTGACTCAAACTCCAGGCTAATTCAATCATTTCACTTTATATTTGTATAAAAGCTTTAAATGTTTTAATAATATTTCTGTAATTATTTACAAATTTTGCCCATAAATTATTGCACAATAGTGTTTATATATAATAAAAAATATTGGTTTATTTACATTTAGTGGAGGAGGGATAACCAGCTGTTTTTAAGATAAAATTCAGTGTTGCATCGTTTTATAAAGAATATTAATTGCAAACAGTGGTGTTAAAATGTAAGACTAGCTCGTTGATATCAAGTTAGTAAAAAAATTACAGCAAGATTGAAGGGCAGAAATCTTTTCAAATTGTTGGGCGAGTGAAAATTTTCTATGATAGTTACAATATAAAACTTTCTAGATTTTTTATTTCTAAAAATCAAAAATTCATACAATTTTCTTAAAGCAAAATGTATGAGTGGATTAACTGGTTGTATTGAAATATCATAAGGGTATTACTTATCTTTAAGCTCGCCACGACTTCATGTTCTAAATTTTTTTATAATTATATGGTTAATTGCATAAGGATTTCAAGAAAAAAGGATATCAGAAAAAAAAAGCTAAGTTTGTAAAGACAACCTGCTCCCCTCTTTAGGCAAATTGCAAATATCTCTTGATTTTTCAACTGTCATTTTTACAAGTTAATAATAGTTAATTAAAAAAAAAATATTATTACTCTTTAAACCAAAATAAATAAATATTTAACTTTTAAATTTCATTTTAAATTATTATATACCCTAGCATTTATGTAACACAATAGGTCAACAAAGTTAATATCAAACCAACAAACACTGATAATATCTTAATTTCGATTTGAACCACTCTAAAATCATAAAAGAAAGTGTCATCAACTCATTATTTTCTCGTGCTAAAGACATCTGATTATAACAAAGTTGAAATGGGATACCAACATCTACATTTAATGCTAATATTTACTCTACAAAATATATTTACCAACAAATTCATAAGCTTAAAAATCCAAGAACAATCATGGTCTTTTAAAGAAGATAGTTTGAAATTTTTGCTCCTAGAAATGAAGCTCATACTTATATTTTGCATCGCAGAAATTTTTTCTTCCTATGAAGTAAAAACATTGCAAATCATATTTTTGCTATTGTTAACCTTCAAGCCAAAGAGGTATTGCTCTTTCCATTTTTTGAACAATTTTTCTTTTGGGAAAGGTATTTCTTTTTAGCTGATCAGTGTTGTTGTTTCCTTGCGCTTTTTTTTTCAAATGAAAGGGACAGCACAAATTGAACACTCAAATAAAGTTTTTTCATAAAACTTTACTCAGTGAAAATAAACAATTTAATATTTTGCAAAAAAATGATACATACTTTTCTGTCAAACCGTATCCTGGCCAATAATAACCAATAACTCAGTAAAATTTAGATATTTCTCAGAATAATTTTAATATGACAGAATATTTGACTCTCTCCAGCAGCAGTCTCTTTTAAATTTTGTTACTGTTCTGTTGTTTTTTTTTTTCATCGCCGATTCTTAAATTTCAAATAAATTTTTAATAGCGTTTGTTAAAGATATGATCAAAAAGACTGCAAACTGTTGAAAATTATAAAAGTAGAAAAAAATATATATTTCCTTTTTTCTGTTTGTTACGGACAGAAAAATTTTAATATTGGCTAATTCTAGTTTTATTTTTTGAATATAAATATAAACAAGTTTTATAATTCTGCATATTTTTTCGTTAGGGCTAGGCTAAAATTGTGTTTATTTTAATTAAAGAATAACTAATAAAATTGACGGAAAATCAAAATAGTTTTTTTTTCTTCTATAAAAATGCTAGAATAAATGTAATTATTTTCAATCCTATTTGTATTTGAGTCACAATATAACTTGCTGCAAAAGGTCAACTCACATAACCACTAGCTTATGAAGGAGCTTATTAATTTGATAAAATAATTGCATTTAACCCTATTAAATAATTATTACAACACCCAGAACACTTTTGCTTCGAAATATAAATAAATGCAGAAACTGATTAAACAGTTTAAGTCTAACTTAATAACTATTTGTTTTAACTGTTTAAAAGAATGAATAGTACACACATTGTTTTTGTCTTATAATAGATTATTTTGAGTAGTGTAAACACTGCTTTAAATAAAATCAGCTCTTTTCTTGCTCCGTTTTATATCGCTTTTGAGATATCATCTTTATTTACAACTTATGAAAACTGACAAAACAAACGACTTGGTTAGAGTATCGTATTACCTTGTAAATTGCTTGTGACTGCTGATTCATTTTTTTTCCATATTCTGTGACAATAATAATACTAAATAGTTTTCTCATCACGATATATTTATATA
>JAUZNK010003849.1:0-10697 GCA_035046665.1 Euphysa ruthae | reverse complement strand
TATATATATAAGCAAAATGATTTAAAAATGTTTTTTTTTTAATAAGAAACACTTTTTGGCTTTCGCCTCGATGTATCTTATCGTTTGCTGAGGAGAACTTCAGATATTCTTAAAATGCTTCTTGAATTTCAATATTTGTATCTTTTTTTAAACGAACTTATAGTATTTAACGCGCTCTGCTACTTAAATTGCTTTGATTTTTACTTTTTTTAACTTTTTTGTTATATTTTAGTTATTTTTCGCAATTTAACATGTTTAAATCTATATGTAAAAATATTTGTTTAATATAATATATGAAATAAAAAAAAAAAAAAAAAAAAGTAATATGTTTTCTGGTGTATCTTATGCAGTCAAAACAAAAAAACGAACCTTCTGTTTTTATCACCAAAATGCAGAATATAAGGTCGTGTATTTAAGTATTCCATTATTTATGTATTAACTAACGTTGGTAAAATAATCTTTTTTTTTTTCTTATAAAACTAAAAGCAAGTCATCGCCTAAATTGTGAATAATTTGTTCGATGTTTAGGTTTTTTTGCAGCGTTGGTTTTTAAGATTTTTGATCTTTGGAAATAACCCGAACTATAATTTAGTTCTTGAAATATTTGTAATAACTTTCTTTAAAACACAAACAAATAGGTTGTTAGTAAATTTGTGGCTTATAGTTATTCAACAAAAAGCTAAAATTTGAATTCCTGAAATACAGCTCAATAATTTTTTTGAGATACCTTGAATCTAAATAATAGGCGTTTTTGGTGTGTTTTATAGCATGGTTATGAGTTGAGTTATAAATACGGAAGTTATTTTACTTTTATGCGTGCTTTTTCATGCTATCTCAGCATGATTATCAGATAATTGATATCAATTAACAAACTGATAATAAAGTTATGTCACCAGATTTTTGTGAAGAACATATCTTGATTTATAGAGAATTCATATGCTTTTTGATTTTGGTTTTTTTAAATCAATATGGTTTCCCATGAGAGATTCTCTTAAACTATAGCCCCAAGAAATTTTGTAGCAGCATTATCTTTAATTTTATTAAATTTCAATTGTATGTAACTAAATCTGGTAATGCGTCTGGCATTCTATTTGTCTTGGGATTAAAATGAGTATATTTAGTATTAGATACAGTGATTTATAACTTGAACTAAAGCTTAGCCTCTTAAGAGAAGGATTCATTACTGTAAATGCATCATTTGTGTAACGATTAGTTGTGAATAAGTTAGTATGCTTTGCAAACGTAAAAAAGTTAAAATTGTTTAGAGAGTTATATAAGTCATTTTTTTAAATTATGTTAGTATCATCTGCAAACAAAATAAAGTTGGAATTTTTTGATGAGCAAAATAAAGCATTCATATAAAAAAGAATCAGAAGTTTTTATGATTTAAGTAAACAAAGTATGATGAGTTTTATGTTTTCTTGCTATATTTGCATTGTCTTACTAAGGTTGTATGATGAAAGTTGCAAAGGTGGATGATGGGATTTTATAGGAAATTTAAAAATCTGAAATATCATTCATTAGCGTGAAATAAATAAATGGGAAGTTAAGTTGATTTAAGTTTTTATTTCAAAGATAATTATGGTTAGCTATTTAGACCGTTTACCATCATTTGACATTCAGCAGTGAGCCAGTGACAAAAAATTTTTCCTATTTCTTTTTTTTTGTCATGATATCACTGGACATTAAGTTTTATTTCAAATCCAGCTGCGATAAAGGTCAGATTGCCTTTAAGGAGAAAGGAGAAATACAGATAAAGTAAAGTCTTTATTGTTTTAGAGTCTTTCTAATAAATATATTAATAATTTAGATAGGAGTGTAACATCGATAAAGCAGAGTTAAAAGCATGAGGTTTGACAGTGATAACATATTTTCTAAATTTTCTTGTGGTTTGAGAAGACAATGCATGAAGCTCTGTGCAACTTGCGTAGATTAACTTAACTGAAAGTTACGGTGGCGCTATGAGATTGTTATGCTTCACACACGCAAATTATTTAATTAATATTATAATTGCGCATTATACTTATGTCAGCGCCAATTTGGGGAAAATCTCCCATGATAACAGAAATTCTCTTTCAAAACATGAGTATAGTTCAATTAAATAAATATATTTGACGTTTAATTAGACGTAGTTGTATACAATTGTTATATAATATTCATAAATACTAATATAATCCAACAAAAAAAGAAAACTAAAAAATTACAAAGAACATTTACACGAACATTTTTCGCTTTTCCGCTCTTCAAGACGGTGTTTAAAATATTTCAAGGAACAAGAGGTTTTAATAAGATTTAGGGGGTGTATTCCAATTAAGGCTACCCTGGAATGAATTTGTTCCGTATTCTTTACAGACTTTTAGGTAACAATTCATCAAAAGTAAACTGGGCTTATAGAACCCATATGCTTTAAACTTAGTAAGCAAAATGTTAATTTGGATACAATTGTACGGTTTAAATAAGTAAATTAGAACTGTACCTAATAATCACATGCTAACCAATTGTAGTTGGCACTTTTGCAAAAAATTTAACAGTACAATTTGCGTAAAAAAACCTTAACGAAAACAACAAAGACGATTTGAAAAACGACACTGAAAAAAAAAATCGTTTATCTGTTCGAAAACAACCCTTTCAAAAACCTTCGAAATTGTAGGCAAGATGGTAATCAGACAATATTTATTAATATATGAGAGATTTATACAGGTAGAACATCTGCCCATTTCAACTCATCAGGGAAATTGCCGCTGTTAGTGGTATACCACCACTTACTTTTGTTTAATTTTATGATTGCATTATCAACAATATCTGGTTAAACAATCTTAAAATGAAGAACAATATGTTTAATAACGGGAAAGGATAAGAGAACTTTGCAAGGGTTACAGTCCGAAAGATATTTCGAATATGGATGAAAGTGGGTGCTTTTTTAAATCTTTGCCATCAAAAGGATTGGCACGGAAAGGCAAAAAAACCAAGGGAGTAAAAATTCAAAGCAAAGAATCACGATAGCATTTTTCGTTAGTGCAGATGGAGCTAAAATTGGCAAGCCAATTGTGATTTGGCGAAGTAAAAGTCTAAGATGTTTTAAACTTGCTAGTGCTCCAGATACGCTAACCCAAGTGGTTTATTTTGATGATCCGAAATCGTGGATGCTAGTGCGTATTATGGAAAACATACTTGACACCTTAAACCAACAAATGGTGAGAGAAGGAAGAAAAGTTATATTGCTTTTGGACAACGCCACTGTTCACCCTCAGTCTTTGATTTATATGTGTAGTAACATAAAAATTTTTTTCCTCCCAAAGAATACAACTTCGCGATTGCAGCCACTTGATGCCGGAATTATTCAAGGTTTCAAACCAAAACATCGTAAAAAATTAATGCGTTACGTTATTGCACGTGTAAAAGAAGAATTGTTTGATTCAAAAATTGCGAATGGAGACGATGCTCTTCAAGCCATCAAATAAGTAGTGGGTGCTTGGAAGGAGGTTAGCTTCATCAAAATAAAGAACTGTTTTTCTAGAACTCCCTTTTTTTCTGCAAACTAGCTTTGTAAATTTTTCGAATTTGAAATAAACAATACTTACTTACTTACTCAGTCACTCACTCACTCACTCACTCACTTACTTACTTTAAATGCGGAGTTATTACAGAAGAATAAATTGAAAGCGAAACAGACATTGCTGATGAAGAATTCTAAGCGCTTTACAGGGAACTGGTTGCTGATTCAGAATGTGAGATGACAGCAGAAGACTATATTAACTTCGAAGTCGAAAGTTGGAGCTCGTTACCAGCAATCAATGCCGATATGGTTGAATGGAGAGTAACTTCAGTTCAAAGCTGTGTTGCTGAATATCACCGGCAAGAATCAAGAGAAGATCTTGTAGAAGTTGTTTCGGAAAGTGATGAGGATGACTTCTGGTGTGCTGAAGTTGAAGCAAGCAGAGAAGAAGCATAATCGATGATTGACAAGCTTGTCAATCTCAACAAAGAAGAAAGAAGCTCACTTGTTTCGCTGAAAGAAAAGTTAGAGCTAATCAAGATAAACAGTAGAAAACAGAAATCGATCAAAGACTTTTTTAAATGAACAATCCATTTGCGTGTTTTTTGTTTATAAGCATTAAATTTTCATATTTTTTTCATTGTCATTGGATTATTATTGTTGTTGTTGTTTATTTGGTTAATTAATAATGCAATTTCATGTTTCTTTTTCCCTAAAATTACCCTAAAGCCAATCTCGTACTTCTAATACATAAGTTAAAAAATTTTCGAAAAATAGACAAAAATGCCAAAGTTTCCAAAAAGCGGACACCTCTAATTAGCGGACGAAATCCTTTTCCTCAATGGTGTCCGCTAATTAGAGGTTATACTGTAATACAATGTATATATATAGTTTTTATTTGTTATCTCCTCCTCAATTAAAAGCTGAAAACAAACTAATTCTAAGTCAGGTTACTTTTTTTCGTGGTAAAAAATTAAATTTTTTTGTTGTTAGAATTATTTACATAATGCTAGATGAAACAAATCTGCAATTCATAAAATCAGCCAAAGAAAACATATATTATATGTATATTTTTATAAACCCAAATGACTGGCATTAGGCATTGTAGGTGGACATAGCCAGAATATTTATTTTTTACCATATAATACCATATAATTTACCTCATGTAAATTTCAGCTAAAAAGTGGTAAATCTTTATTACATTAGATACGCGATTGTTGTTTACTTTAAAAAAATAACGACTTTTTTTCACTCCTTTAACTTGCTACTCTTTAATGTAAGCCAGCCTTAACATGCAAAGAATTTCATGAGAAATAAAATAGAAAGCTTATTAATGTTTCAAAAATACTTTGATTACTCCTTTTTATAATTTTTGTCGGGGTTGTCTAGCCTAACTTTGGTTTCCGGATCGTAGATCTGTGGGTTAAACCCTGCACAAAACCAATGATTTTCTCTACCTCAATCTCAAATGGGAACTTTAAGTACACCAGAACCAAACTCGCGGGCCTTTCTGTCATAAATTAATTCAAAACACTATTTCCCAGTCCCAAGAAAAAAATACAAATATGTTGTAAATGTGTTGAATTTGATTTTTAACTGTTAATTACTTCTGTTAATACAAAAATAAAATGAATTTATAAATATTTGTAATTAGATAATTGATCCACAACTTATTAAATCTTCAAATCATACTACAACCATTAGCTTTTTGTTACTCCTACCATCTTTTGCTTAGAAAAAATGGTTTCATACAAATAAATAGACAACAACTGCTGCATTCAGAAATCTTAATAGAATTATGTTTTAAACACTATTTTCTCTTCTTTTTTATTTCTTTCTCTTACCTCCAGCCCCTTCCACATCAACCACCGTTTTCTGCCCTAACCCTCCTTACACCCTTTACTCCTCATTTTGATTTTGATGTTGATTTAAGCAGTAACAATTCAAAATTTTTATGCCGTGTTTTATTTTCAACATGATAATGTGGTTGCTTTGTTTCACTTTTTTTATTGCTTATTAGGTAACTGCAACCACTTCTTATTTTATATTTCCCTTTTATTTTCGAGTTTTGATAAAATTCAAGCGGGTGTGATTCTTTGAAAATTATTTCACAAAAATTTCTTAACCAGAGTTCGGATTGAATCGATCTAATAATTGAAAGTTTGGGTACGCCTTAGGCTAAATTTTAAAATTTATCAATTTAGAGATGAAAACTTAAGTTCAAGTCCAACAAGAAATTATCAAATTTACCCGCCACCTCATTACTTACATTAAAATTTGCAGTTAGCGTCGATGAGGGAAGTTCTTTTTTAAGATGAGTCTTATCCATATCAATATAAGCCAAAATATTTTATTCTCGAATTGATGTTTTATCCGTGATTACCAACTTTGATTTATCAGAAAGGATTAAAACAATCATAAAAAAATTTAAGCTAGATTTTTAAAATATGATTCATATATATTCATGTATGTTTGTACCAATTGAGGGAGTCTGGGTACAAGCCGCACGCGCCACGAAGCTACTGACATCAGTTTTCTGAATATTTAGACTAATATCAACAATATTCAGGGATCAAACTTTTTGATAAAAATGAAGCAAAAAAAAAAAATTGAAAGGATGAAAAATTAAATTAAAGTAATGAATAAGTGATTAAAAGTCAAGCAAATAAAAAAAGTCTTATTCAATGCTAAAGATAGTTTATAGAGCATAATAAACAAGAAAATTTTTCTTGAAGATATTAACACTTATGACACCTTTTAATTCACAACTTAGAGACTTCCATAGTTTAGGACCTCAGTAACAGATAGAATTTTCAATTGAGTTCAAAAAAAGTAACTTTGGACATAAAAATCAAGACATGGTAGATATTTAAGTCGTAAATTTTCATAATTTTAAATCCTAAAATTACAGTTACTACGCTATCAAGTCTTTTTTTGTATTTGTACGTTACCGTTTTGCAGGCATGTTTTTGGAGATTTACTCATTTTACTAGTTTGGTTTTGTGGGTAGTCCCAGACAATATTAGCTTATGAAAGGTGACTGTGTATAAAACTGAAATGCAAAAGTTTAGGAGATTGCATGTTTAAATAGGGTCTCGATTTGTATAGCAGACCATTAGTGCATGAGATTTTAAAATCTAAAGTTGTGATATGGCTTTTCCACTATAAACTCTGTTCACTTAAAACACCAAGAAATTTCAAGCAAATAACTCGCTCGACATTTTTGTAGTTCATATATAACTTGGTAGTTTTAAGGAAAGGTTATCGGCTTCTGAAGTCTTATGCAAAAGTGTCAATTTAGTCCACACATTAAATTTTTCTAATTCATGGTTCATGACGTTAAAATGGTATTTGACATTGCTATTTCTAAGAAAAAAGTCTGTGTCGTCGGCAAATATAATCGATGATATTGTATTGGAAGCTTTTATAGATATATATCGTTGATGTTCATTAAAAAAAAGTAATGGAACCAGAACATATCCCTGTAAAACACTGCACAAAATTTCTTTTAATCCTGAGTTTCTAATAATAACAAATTTTCTTCTAGATTTAAGATAGCTTTTAAATCAATCAAATGATCTACACTTAACTCCATAGTAAAATAGTTTGTCTAACAAGATACCAAGAATAATTGTATCAAACGCTTTGGATAGCTTTACAAAGACCCCTAACATAAATTTGTTGTTTTCAAAAGATTTAGTTATCTAATCAACGAGTTCAAGGATAGTGTGTTCAGTAGAGCAGTGTTTTTGACGTGCAAATTTTTTCTTATAGAGGAGTTATTTTTAAAATATAGTAAGAATAAAGTCTATTATACATAACTCGTTCAAAGATTTTTGAAATAACTAGAATTAATGAAATAGACCTGTAGTTACAAAGCAATGTTGGATCACCCTTTTTAAAAAAAGGGTTAATTTTAAATACTTTCAAATTATCAGTTTAAGCTCTTTCTTTTAGATTTAAATTTAAGATAAAACATAATGGTTTTCTGATTTTGCTTATATGTAAGTTAACGTTACTATTTAAATCGTCATAACGAGCAGCTTTATTAATTTTAAGAACAGAAATTGTCTCTAGATGAGGTAGCTCATTGTGAGGAAGAACTGAGTAAAGTTTTTATTTACAGGAGGATGTTTATAGCTAAGTTGGGACCAACATTAACAAAGTACCTATTAACTTCACTGCTTATTTTCTGTTTATCATAAAAGATAGTACCAATGTGTTTTATTGTATTGGGAAGAGCGTTATTAAATACTTTTGTACGTACAGTTATTTCATTAATAATTTGCCAAGTTTTTTTAGAATTACGATTATTTTTGTTTAGCAGTTTTGAGTAGTAATTAGTTTTGGCTTTTTAAATAATTTTTAGGAAAAGCGTTTTGTACTTTTTATAGTTATTTTGATCAATTGTTGAAAACGATTTCTAAAGCTTTTTATAAAGTTTTTGCTTTTTCTTTAAGGATTTTTTATACTATTCGTTATCCAAGTATTTAGTATTTCTTCGAATTTAAGTGTTACTTCAGGTAGAGGACTTGTATCATTAATAATGCTTTGAATTTTCTTTAGTTAGTATTATCGAAGTTAGAAATGTCGTTCCACATAGTTTCGTTTCTTTTTAAAAGGCTCCAAGTTTTTTTTATTTAAATTTGTTTTGAAAAAAGTTTTAATCGGTATTTATTAAAAATGTTTACAATTGCTAAAAACATTGGATATTTTTATGAAAAAAAACCTTTCACTTTACAGGCTGCTAGAAAAAAAGTTGCCGATAGTCGAGTAAGAAATTTTTGTTACTCGAGTATGTTTATGAATATCCGGCAAAATGTTTTCCGCAAATAATTCATCAAAGAATGTTTTTGTTGTATTAAAATATAACATAATTGACAACATCACTTTTATTAAAAGTTTCGGATATAATAGTATTTTTATTATTTCTTGTCGCATTAAAGATTATTTTTTTAATAGATTTAATAAAAGTCAGAATGAGACCATCCGGGGGACGAGATACACAAGATACAACCACATTTTTACCGCTGAAGTTAAAAACTTCAAATGTTAAACATTCAATTGTTTCTCATGAAAGACATTGATTCTTTTTTATTTTAAAGGAAATGGAATTTTGAATGTTTTTTAAATAAAAAACATGCATAATGTGGCTTTATGAAGCTTTTTACCCAAATAAATCAAACATCGTTCATCAGAAAATGATTTGAAATATAATTATTCAACAATACGAAATTTTCATTAATGAAGGCACTTTTGGTGATTTAAAAGATATATGATTTCCTTAAAAAAAACTTCTTTAGTGCGTTGATCTCTCGAAAATATTCTGCTTATGAGCCAGTCTAAGCAAAGAATTCAAAAATATATTTTCTGCAAAAATTTTTTCCACAAAATATCTTTTCCGAAAAAAAAAAAAAAATGTTTCAAAAATATATCAAAAAAGCAATTTATTCGCTAAAAAGCAAAATTCTTGGTTTTTATTGCTTTCATTTAGTTATTTTCTTTTATTAATTAAAATTAAAGATCCTTGTCTAAATCGGATAAATGTCTATCAATTTACGGTAACTTTACACCTAATATATAATATTTCAATGGATTATTCAAGTTATATATTTCCTTTTCTTAGTGCGAAAGAAAACAAAAACCTATCGTTGATAGATTAAATGGCAACACTTAAGAAAACAGACATAAAAAAGGATCGACGTAATGATGTGTCTTACCGAAGGTGGTTGTATTACTTCAAATATATCAGAACTTGGCCATGCGTTTTCATGTGAGTTGCATTTACACAGACTAGTGTCCCTGTCGTATATAACGTACTTTTCTTTGTTTAAATGTTTGCACAATGGATTAAGGATTCTGCTGTAAGTATATTCGTTTCTGAATTTATAACCTTTTTAGTTTGTAGAGTCCGTCGGTAAAATGTTCCATCACATTTTGTTATATTTAAACATAAAATTACAAGTATCAACCACATATTACCAGAAGTTTTAACTTAAGTACATAAATGTATATTTTATCGTATATTAGTCTCAAAATCTAATCTCTAAGTTTCTTTAGATATGTAAATTTTTCAATAGTGGCTATTAATGGTATATAAGTATATACTATATAAGATATACAAAGCAAAAAAATCATAAATTATTTATCTTAGTTCATTTAAATAGAATCTGTAAAACGTCGAAAGTTATGCAGGAACAATATCATAAATACAAAAATTCACGGCATCAATTTAGGTAAATTGACAATGAGCGAATGAAGGTGCTTCATTTTTTGTCTTATTTAAGACAGCTTTAGCAAAAAAATTCAATTGAGGTTTGCAGTAGAAGCAATATTGCTGACAAAATTAAAAGCAAAAAAAGAGCTTAAGTAGTGTTTCTCTTATCGTAATTAGACATTAAAATCACCAGGGAATCACAGCATAACTTTGAGGAAAAGACCAATTGTGTTTCTAAAAATATATTTACTGTCGAATTTTGTCTGAAATGGTTCGCTTCATAGTTCATTGCTTAAAATTTATCAACCGCTTGTAATTAAATTTATTGTAGTTTTAAAAAATGCCGATATATTCTTCTTCGTATAAGAAGAGGTCCAAATGCATACACTCATCATATTTACAGAAAATATTCGTAGTATTTATATCAACTCCAATAAAAAGCTTTATTAGTTCTTACTTTCATTTAGATTTAGATAAGACAAATTCAAGTTGAATTTAAGGGTTAGAGGTACATGTTAGGGTTAAACTGGTTAAAGGACTTGACTAGTTAAAGGGTTTGTCAGTTTACAAGAGTTTCCATGCACTGTTATCTTATAAAAAATAAAAACTGTTGTTTTAAATTTGACAGTGACGTAATTTTTTTTTTTTTTTTTGGTAAGATCTTAATTCTTCAAATACGGATATCAGAAGAGTTTGTGAATCAAATTGATAAAACAAGCTAAATAGTTTGCTACAGAATTTATACCTATTTGAAATAACGGCATATCGAAACATTTTTTTTTAAATCACGTATTTTGTTAAAAGGTAAATAATGCGCGTCTGGATTTTCTTGTGACATAAAAGGTGTCTGTACAGACACCTTGTTTAATTGAACGAAGTTTTAATTAAAGTTTTCAATGCTTAATCGTTTCTAAATTATTGTTTTGTTTTCTTGTAAATTTATTTATATTAAATTCTTCTGGAAAATAGATGTGTCATCTGCAA
>JAUZNK010003848.1:0-10697 GCA_035046665.1 Euphysa ruthae | reverse complement strand
AAAAAAAAAAAAAAAAAAAAAAAAAAAAAAAAAAAAAAAAAAAAAAAAAAAAAAAAAAAAAAAAAAAAAAAAATGCTCAAGACACTTTTTGCAGCTTAAATGCCAAATAAAAAAAAAAACATCACAGGATTGGAAAATAATTAAGTTTCTACATTCTCTACATTATATCAATTTATTATAACTATTGTTTGCAATTTCACTGAGCTTGTCACTGAGCATTATCAAATGTTTTTAAGGTAACTTGAAAACATCTTTTTTCAGTAAGGTTGCATGGATACGAGATAAGACGCATTTCTATAAAACTACTTTTCTTTTGGTAATATCACAGATTTCCTCCTGAATCATTTTCCGTTTACTAGCTTTATCATGATCATCATCAATGATGACTTTTTTATTTCATTCCATAGCTTCATTGTACCTTGCATGCGCAGAGTTACAGCTTAATAGCAATTGACTTTCAATTTAAAATTCTTGAAACTGATTAGATTTTCTTAATGTTATGTGATCAAACACAAGTCTTTGAATCACTAAAGACAACTGTCCTAAATTTTCAACCAATACTTTCTTATTTACACTAAAATCCACAATCTAAAGCTGCTTGATAACGTGATAAATCCACGTTCTACAGCTGCTTGATAACGCACAATAAATTTCCAGCGATGCTGTATTTAAAATGGGCTCCTTTCTTGTATCTTTTGCTATAATTTTAAAAAGAAACGCAATCTTTTTTGAATTTTAATTTCACGGAATTAGTTGCACCTAATTTATTTAAGGATTTTAGTTGCAATATCCACATGTATCAGCTGAAAAGAAAGCCACGATTCTCTGTTGGACACATCCAGTTTGATCAGCTTGCATGTTATCGCGGCATTTTAAAAGACATCTCTTATCATAAATATTTTCAGAAGCTGTCGTAATACTGTATCAACATCGTTACAGAGAAATGGCAACATTGGCTTGTCAGTCTGATAACCCAAAAAAAAAAACAATAAAAAAACAAAAAAACTTTTAAACAGCAGCAACACGCTTGAAGAAGTGGAGTTTAAAACTTCGATTACAGAACTGGTACGATGAGCTACCAATATATTATACGACTTACTGCTTTGTGGACGTTTGCTGCAACATAATGACTGGAAATATTTGATTTGAAATATTTAAATAATATGACTTTTACAATATTTGGCTATAAATTATTAGCTCAAGCAGCTACAGGCTCAACCTCAATCCAATGGTTTATGCAAAATGGGAGAAGGAATATTTTGCATTTGGTTTCTTTAATGTGTCTCTTCATGCTGGAGATTGGTGGAAGAATTGTGACATAGATCGAAGCAACTTACCAACCAGTTAAAGTAACACCAGTCTGTAATGCGCCATGGAGAATATATGTCATCTACAACTACCGATGTTAAGTATGCCTGGAAATTCTTTTTCAGATCAGCATAGGCATCATAATAATTATTTTGGCAGTCCATGGAGAGTTGGAGCATTTTGCTTTCTTCAAGAAAAGATAATTTATTTAAAAGAAATTTTTGTAGTCTTTGGATGTTTTAAAAGTGCAGAATCAAAATATTGAGTTTCCACTAAACAAGAACCTAATAAATAAAATACCTAATACCAACATCCACTTGTTTTTCTTGCAAAATTCTGTTCATACTTTCATTATATGAAGTTACAAAGTATGGCGCTGAAATAAGATTTTAAAACAGAATTTCTTTAAAAAAAGTAGTGATTCCAAAATTGGTGTAATATGCACACTTTTCTCTTGCCAACGAAAAAGATTTAGCAATAACACTATCATTAAACATCCGTTTATATAGGTCTGAAATGCTCTCACACAAACAATACATGTTATTAGACAGTGCCGTTCTAAATGTCCATAAGATTTCTGCTTCTGTGGTACTACCTTTGGTGGCCAGATTTGGGATAATGGTATGTCAATCTTCGAAGCTGTGGTAGATACGACAGAGTCGAGAGGTTCAACAATCACATTGCTAGATAATAACTGTTGAAAATAAGGTCTCGACAAAGAATTCCTCATCCTCAGCTTTTCCTTGTGCTTCTTCCCCTTGCTATGGCTTTTGATTGCACGTTTCCCCATATTTGACATGTGAAACTGTTGTAGACATAGTGTTCATTTTGCAGTCTTTGAATTGACTTTCTTTAACTGAAATTTGAATTCATTCTGTTTAAGCCAATCCTAATTAAACAAAGTTAATCTCTTTGACACTGAAATATTATTTCTAAAAGAAATCATAGTACAAACTACCACCATATACAAAGGTATTGATTCTTTGTATAAATAAGTTGAATAATTATGCGATTCAATACATCCAGTCCAGGTTTGAATGATGCAATTAATTTATTAATATTTTTGTACACAAAGATTGAGTTTAAAGGAACACAAGAAATAACATTAAATTTTTATAAAGAATTCTGTTTCTTGTTTAATTTCAAACCAAACTTTTGTGTAGTTTGATTAGTGATACAAAGGTTTTGAAACAGCTACCTGTTACATGCACAACTTAAACATTTTTTTATAATGCTCATTACTTGACATCTTGGATTAAGTAAACGTCATACAATTTATATTAATTTCATTTATATTAATTCAGTTATAGTCACACAAAAAAAACATGGATCGTAAAAAGATGCGTAATTAAAACATTTGGAATTCCAGTAAACCTATATTTTCTTTCAATATACCATCTTAAATTTAAAATTAACCTGCGGACTATAGCAAATGTGTTTACACGCTTACAGCCCAGGTGTTTAAAGGCTTTAAACACCTGGACTGTAAACATGTAAACACTTAAAAGATGAACCAAATTAAATTAAGCTACATGCTTGTAAACAAAACAACAAAATTATTATATTTTTGCGGTTTTGACAGGACTGGTAGTCATGAATATTTAATGAACTTAAGGTTAAATTGTAGAAACTTCGTCGTTGCTAAGAAACGCAGTAAATCGTAGATTGTTTATTTATTTTGTGGCAGTCTTTTATTTTTAAAAATAAAACCACTAATCCTATCGAACATTAATCATTGACCGTCAAGACTTATAACATACATCGTTAATTCTTCTACCGTTGCATGGTCGGTACTCCTGTCTGTTAAAAGCGAAATGTAACGACACTCTTCAAGTTCTTTTAACAAGTCCGATTTCATTGGTTCTGCAATTACATCGATCATTTCCGCAATCGCTCTATTGTTTTTTTATTTTGACTTTTTACTACGCCATTCATTTCTTGCAGAAAAAGCAAATCGTTTATATCAGAATATGGGTTTTCATATTTTGCTATGCAATATGCTGCTTGGAATTGTGATTTTAGGATTTTTTTTGCCCACCTTAGCAAACCTAAGTTTCTTGCAATACACGGGAGTTGTATGCGGATGCACTTAATTGCTCCTTATTTTCTAAATCAATTGCTCTCTGAAGTGGTTCGTTCTTTATGCGTTTCTTTAGACCATCTATTTTCAGACTTTGCGTACTGGTTGACCATGACTTGTTAAACTCATGAATGTGTTTAATTCTCAAAATATGCTTCTTAAATAGCTGACAATTTATACATAGTATTTGACCGCCAACAACTTTCTTACCAATCTTCAATTTTAGATCAGCTTCCCATTAAGTATCATTATCATTATCATTTGAGCAATAGTGAAAAATATATATGAAATAGAAGAACTTACAATGGTATTTATTTTGTAAATAAATAATTTAAAGAAGAATATAGGATCGTGAGAAATATGCTGCTGTGTTTTCTTTTTATCGAATCATCATGCAATTGTTCACAAAATTAAAAACTCTCTTTCTTCTTTTTTTTTACGTCCGTGTATAACTCCAATGAATATCAGCCTTTATATATTTGAAGATTTAGTAGATTACATAGGTTACTTGCGGAGGTGAAGATATGAAACAAAACAAATTAACTAAGGAAATGGCCACAGAAATAGCAACTCCGGTATTTAATTAATCGTTTAGAGACAGGTAAAAAATTAAGCAGATGTAATTTAAAATGTTTTTAGTTTAATTGAAGATAGAAGATTATAAACACTTTTAGAAGTCATCATTTTTTATGGGATCTTAACATTACACAAACAATTGCTTCGCAATTTCCTTCCTCTTCGCAAAATTGCTTCACAAATTGTGAAAGCGAAGCTGAGAATTCGAACCCTGAGGTCAAAAATAATAATAAAAAAAAAAAATAAATAAAATTTAGTTTTTTCTTAAATGTGGCTGGTGTTTTTGGATCAAACTCAATCATTTCTTGGACGTGGTTCTCAAAAATATTTTTAAAACAGCCATAAAAACAAAATTATAACAGATTAAAGCCAAATTTCAACATAAGAAAATCTAAAAACAACAGTTTAATACCAAATCACCAAATTTGACCACGTTCTTATATTGGCATCCTAAAAGTACACTTCCTGATTTAAAATTTTCCACTGAAGTTTGATGGTATCTTTATTCCATCTTTCCAACTACTCTAATTTAAATCAAAAAGTATACTTATAGCTCCAGATGTTCTCAAACCCATCTCCCTTTTTCGGTATAATGACATCAGATTACTAAAAACTTTTTCATATGAAGAATGCTCTACCGCTTCCCTATCCAAAAACCTTGCAACCATATTCGAGATATACCAGTACCTTTCTTGCATAACATTGAAAAATATTATCAATGCAATGAAGTAATTGAAAGATAATTGACAATACTTTCTGTCCCCCTTTACGACAATTTACAAGTATTTGATGTAACTGCCAAGATTAGAACAATGAGGTCAATAGATAGGTATTGAAATGGGAGCAAATTACTTCATCAAATTCACAAATCATCATATGTCATCAAAATAAAAAAAAAATAGACTACAGAATAAACTCATATATCAAATCAATGGCAATTCTACATGAACGAGTTTATCTCTCACCAGAAAAGCATCAAAATAAAGAATTAATAGTAACAAAACATAAATATTTCGAAAATATTTTTTCCTGGCTTTCATGAGATATTATTTTCCCTGAATAAACCAGAGCTATATTTGTCTAATTTGTGCCCATAAATTAAATTTAGGTTCAATAAGGATTTAATATCAAAAATTACATAACACAAGTCCAAGCCCACTTTCAAGATATTTATGGTGGCTACATAAGTTCATCAAAACGTATTTTCTAGCATCAGCATTGGCAATTACATGAGAAAAATATTTGTTTTAAAGCAAAAGAATGTTTTTAAAAGTAAAGCTTTAGTAATATTGAAAAAAAAAAAAAAAAAAAATAATACCTTCTCCTATATCCTCCTCCGCCTCCTCTATTTCTACATTGTCTTGACAGGTGTCCCTTTTCACCACAGTTGTAACAGGTCATGTCATTCCGCACTTGTCTACCACGACTCCCACCAGTAGTTGCTCGAGCCATTTCAACTCTAATAGATTTACCAGAAATACGCCGGCCATCCATTTCTTTGACAGCATCCTCAGCATCTCGACAATCTTCATATATTACAAAACCAAACCCAGGAGGATTACGTGCAACCCAAACATCTCGCACACGCCCTATTTTTTCAAACTCATGTTCGACCTCTGATCGTGATGTATCTTCTGAGAGACCCCCAATAAAAACTCGTGACATTTTTTATATTTCTAAGTAACAGAAAAGTAAATTTATTTAGTTAAGTTGACACTTGAGCATAATACGCCAGCATTATAAATAATCGTGCAAGCTTACAATGCTTAGTGAATTATTTTTCCACTTATTTTTTAAATGATAAACTTTTTATTTAATTATCTAAGCTTTATTGAGGAAACAAGCTCTATACTACATTTAGTTTTTTTTTTTTTTTTTTTTGAAAGAACTTACTTAGCAAGCAACTAAAACCGTACAGAGAAAAATGCTGAAATTTGACACAGATTGTGATTATGACTCAACAAAAAGAATAAATAAATCAGGCTTTCTTCAAAATAACAGTGATTAAAACCAAATTAAAATCAAGACATTTAGTGCACTATAGTTGTTTTTAGTAACACAATGTTTTTGTTTTATTCTTCTTTATAGAACATATTTTCTGATGTAGTTTTTTAGAACTTGGAAAAAGAGTTTCAAGAAAGTTTTGATATTTGTAAAGATTTTAACAAAAGATTTGGATATTTTTAAGAAAAAGGAGAGTATATGTGACTGTAGCACTTTCGACTAAACTTAAAGGTTTTTGTAAAAATAAAGTTAATCAAGTAATGTACATTTGGAGAAATTCATGTTTTACCTTTGTAAGCTGATTTATGAGTAAATATTTGACGATGAAACATATAATGAGAATTCTTCAGTTTTTAGATTTGTAGTTATTTGACTTTGTGCAATAGTTTGATTGTATTCTAGAACATCCAACATAAATAAAAACTTGTAAGTAATAGATTTTTCATCAATAAAGATTTAAGATTAGTTAGGGAAAAGACAACAAACCTAATGAATGACTTTAAATCAATGAAATTAGTGTCCGAAAAGTACTTCCTAATATATAAGCATGCTCAATGAGAAAAAAAAAGATAAGAAAAAGGTAAATATATAATTTTCATAAACAGGTAGGTTAGGCCTCCTCTATTTGATGTTTAGTTTGTCACCAGCACATATTTTGTTTTTTCAAAAAAAGATTATATAAGAGATAACAAAAAAAAGAAAAGAGATGGAAATAGAACAGATTTTTTAACTGTGAAAACAAAAATCAAAAGAGATCTAGATATCAACAAGTGTGTTAGGGGCAATCACAGTTGATTAGTTGAACTACACTCACAAAAATCATTTATATAGTAAGTACAAATGAGTCTAATGAGTGTATAAAATAGTTTTTATTTTGTCAAAACTTATAGGTTCTGGTTGGAGCTTATGTTTCACCAATTACTGAAAATAGCAGGTCACCCAAATTCAATATGAATGAGTTTTCAAAAAATTGGATTTCTATAAATTTAGACCAAATTTCAAATCGTGAATAAAATTTACAAAACTAAACAAAAAGATATAAAAGAACCTCTCGACAATACGACAATACTAATCTTTCAAATCCTGCTCATCAAACTTCATTCCGTTTTTGAGACAAATTTATGTGGCTAAGAAATTGATGAACCTGGAATTTGCCATGGCATTAAAAATACATATCACAAAATAATTTTTTCCTTTTTCCCATTTTAAAGAACAAAAATTAATACTGTTAATAATAAAAAAAAAAAAAAAAAATCTGTGTGATAACATAAAAGATTATTAAAAAATCGTTTGGGGAGCGTTTTCCTAATACCCTGATATATTTCAACTATGCAAAAAAATACATAATCTAAGCTCAACCATCTTGTTTGGCAGGGGTCCAAAACAAATTGCGATGTAACTTAAGTTTTAGTGAGAACTTCTTTATAGTTCTCTCTCCTGACAGCTGAGACTGATGAAATTATTTTATCAAATTAATTACCCCCTTCCTATTTATACTAGTTGTTAGGTGAGGTGATTTTTTGCAGCAAGTCATGATGTTATGACGCAAATATAAATAGAGGGGAGGGACATATTTAAGGATCAAACATAACTACATTCAGTTTTTACTGAAAAAAAGAAAAAAAGTTTTGATTTCTTATTAATTTATTTAGTCATTCTTTAAGAAAAATAAACACACTTTTATCCTACTCCAATACAGTGCAGTGAACAACAAAATATGCAAAATTATAAAACCTTGTTTATATTATAATCAACAAATGAAAATTTAAAGTATTAACCAACATGAAAACTTAATTTTTTTTTCTGCCTGTAACAAAATAGACAGAAGAAATACGTATTATTTCTTCGAAAAAGATTAGTACATTTTTTCTTTTCAAATTAGAGTACCTTAGATAAAAGTATGAACAAAGTGATTTTTGTGAACTATTGGTTAGCACGTTTTTTTTTTTTTTTTAAATAAATGGAATGTTAGAGTTACAAATAAAATCTTAACGGCTTGTCCAAGTTCCAAATTAACTGTGGAAATTTATTAATGTAAACATCCATAAGAAGATCCAGGCAATATATACAACCAGGCTAGTTGTATATATGATAAAAATATACCAACGTAGGAGTGTGGGAACAATCGGCTAACAGGAACACAGTAAGAACTTAAAAAAAGGTAAACCAAACCACATTTGTAGCTTCTAGAAGAATAAAAAAATAAAACACACGCCATAGTCAATTCAGAGGGATTTATCCAGTAAAAAAAATATGTAGGGATCATATACGGATACCCTATACGGACCTGATTTTATACAAAATTTTAAAACTTGCTGATCGAATGGTCTTCCACAAAAATTTCATATTGTTGGTTTTTAGAACAAAAATTCACTACTAAATTTGGGAAAGCACACGGTGGAGGTGCCTGAGCAGAGGTGATGGGCGTGAAAATAGAATGTGAAAAGTCCACGCCAAATTTTTTATTGCATTCTTTTACATTTCCATTTTGTAATAAATTTATTCCAAATAAATATCATTAATAATATTGTAAATAATTTTTACTTTTATCGTCTTTAAATCTCACAGCAAAGGACTTTAAATTGGTAGAATCCTCCTTTCCTTGTGAGTCTAAAAATTTTCAACTTGACCTAAGACTTAGAGTATGTTTACTAAGTTGTTTTTAATCTCCTACTGTCACTTTTTCATTGTTTATGAGACAGTTCATGTTAAGACGTAAAACCTGAACTTGTTTAAGAGTAGGGTACGATTTGATTTTTAAATAACCAGTTAAATAAACCATCTTCCCTGTTGAGAAGTTCTAAACTCTTTGCCACAAAAACCTCTATTTTTTTTTTTTGCAAAATATCCGTGAAAAAAATAAGGAACTCACAATCTGTGTAAACTTATGGTTTTCCATAAAAACGTTGAAATTCTACTAAATAGAAATATAATTACAGCTTAAGCTTCACCAGGAATGTATTTTCTTAAAATTATCATCTCTGGGAAATAGAAAACATTTACCACTAGAGGGTTGTACAGTATTTAGAGGGTAGACTTTAAAGATACAAAATTTCATTAAAACTGATATTATTTTTTAAATACAGTTAAAGGAATTCAAAAAATAAGAAACCCAGATTTAAATAAAGAAAATTATTTTACAGTTAAAGAATTGATAACTGTGGGTCAAATACAAAAACACAGGTAAAGTTTAAATAAAACTGCAAGTGGTTAGAGACTTCCAATCTTCTCTTTCTATCTAATAAAGTATGACACTATAAAGTATTACTGTTCAGAATATGAACTAGTATATATCTTATTTAAATAATCATATTTACGAGCAACAACAACTTTTCTGTTTGGTATAAAATGAAAATGCTGTGTATTTATAAGGAAAACCTCAAACATTTGAACGCTTTTAGTTGTTATCAATAGTAAATAAGAATTTGACTATATTTAACATATCTATCGTTTTATTTAATATTTAGTTCAATGTTTTGGAAAAAATTTTTTATCAGGCATGTGTCCATGTGTGCCCAAAAAGATTTCATCGTCTCAATCTTAGATGTGCGTTCAATTATCTTGATCCATATTTTCAACAGCATTACTGTCTGAGTGCTCCTCTTGAATGCTATCTCCATTTACAGAACTGAAACTAAAAAATAAAAACTGTTTATGATCACTGACATCCTGAAAATTTACCTTTTAAGCAAAAACAAATTAAAACAATTTTCAGGTATAACCCCTGTAATGAGAATTTTTATAGTTTTATAGTTGCTGTGGTTGCTGTGGTTATAGTTATAGTATAAAGTTAGTTAGTTATAGTTGCCGCGGTTTTTAATGCATTTTTAAAATTTTTGGCAGAAATTTCTTTTTGGAAAAAATATGCAATTTTTTGGTGTGCCAATCAAATTCAGGAGGATAACAAAATATTTTTATTCATGAAAATATAAATTTTAACATCGTATTAAACTTCAGCTGATTAGAACACAATTTTGTTCAAAAAAATATTATTTTAACCTCATTTTTAAATATACATATTACAAATTTGGGACATAAGAAGAGGAAAGACATAAACCATACCATCTAAATTCTCCTATATGTTGCTCAAATTAGATGGTAGTTTCACTGTAAGCGCAGCCATCAAGTGGGCTCAAAACCATATCCACATATTATTATTGTATGACATGATTAGTTATTTATTTTTTAGCACACTTTTTATTAGTAATACATAAACTAATATATTAATAATGATGCTAATATATTGATATTAATACATATGTATATGTGAATATATATATATATATATATATATATATATATATCTATATCTATAAAAATTTACAGAAGCATTTGCTGAGAGAGTTTCTGCTTTGACTTCATTGCTATTAATGTATTCTTGAAATATTTAACTAAAAAAGCGATGTGTTTAATGTGTTCTGGTCTGACTGCATAAAAAATTTAAAAACGAAAATTTATTAGAATAACCAGGATTTGTAAAATACAAATACTAACTGTTTCTCAGTAGAGTCTTCATTATTTGAACATGACCTTTCGTTAGATTTTGAACGTGATCTTTCTTTAGATTTTGAATGTGAACGTTGTCTTGATTTTGAACGTGATCTTTCTTTGGATTTTGAATGTGAACGCTGTCTTGATTTGGAACAAGACCGGTCTTTTGATTTTGAGCGAGATCTGTCTTTTGATTTTGAGCGAGATCTGTCTTTTGATTTTGAGCGAGATCTATCTT
>JAUZNK010003847.1:0-10698 GCA_035046665.1 Euphysa ruthae | reverse complement strand
CTCTTAAATGTAAATAAAACGCAAGCAATAAACCTGAAGAATTAGTAACATTTTCATTGTTATTTTCTTTATTTTTAGGTATATATAAGTAAAATAAATTATTTAATATTAAGGAATAACGGTCTGTAATGAGATATTATGAAAAAAAATCGAAAAAATTTGATATATCAAAAGTTCGAAAGGGGGGACAGAAAAGGAAATAGTGCCCAACAAACCCCTGGGGGAAACCAACTCTATTCAATCAAAAAGCCACCTGATAGTACAATTTACTAGTCGTCACATATGACATGTACAGCAGCAATACTGTAGCTATTAAGAGTGAAAAGATTTCTATTTTGAAAATATAAGTTGATGTACACATTTAAAATTATTGTTTAACAATCTAGTTATTATGGTGGAAAAGGGTTTTGGTGCAAAAACACCCCATTTTCAAAAACTTTAGCTAAAATTAACGTGGCATGTTTATAAACTGTATAAAATTCTAGTGTAAAAGAAGCACACTTTTTTTTTTAGTTCTGTTATGTGGCATTTTCATAAAATGTACGAATTTCTTGTGTAGGAACCAAAAAAGTAAAAAATTGCAGCCCTCTCATTGCAGATAAAACCTGCTGTAAGAAATCAAAAATTTAGATCTTTTATAATAAAATTATTAAGCATAAACTTTACACAAATTTCAGATATTTATTGCCTTGAGAGTATTTATTCTTGTTTTTATATTTATCTTTTTTATAATTGAAGTATATCAAACGCAGAAAAATATATCATGTAACGATGTGACAGGTCGACTTTAAATTAGAATACATTATTTCAAAGTATAATTTTTACTCACAAAATACTTAATAAACACAACTTTCTTTTTATAGTGATTTAAAATTTCTAAAGTAGGTCAATGTCTAAGTCATGAGGAAACTCATAAACTCTTCTCCTTAAAAATAGCATGGGAGAAATTCTACTACATTCGTATGGTTGATGGACCCTTTATCATTTGTTGAGAGTTTGGCTTTTTTCTTTAACACTGTAAATATATTGTGCTTTTATGTTTTGAACAGATGCTTTGATGACCAGTGCTACCAATTTCTTTTAGATTGATCAACTATATATTGAAAATGTAGAAAACTCATAAGTATCAGCTACAAACGTTTCGTTCTTTATTTCATCAACTTTTTTTAGGGGTACATTTATCACTGATTTTGATCATCATGTTGTTCAATTCATTTGCCTTATATGTACCAGATGATTAAGGGCGCATGACAATTTTACCAGATGTATTTGTAAAGTAATGGGAAGAGAATATAACATCAATAAGCTGCGAATTACTTCTCTATGCTGATGATTCTTGCCTTATTTTTCAACACAAGGATGTTAAACAAATTGATTTTATTTTAAAATTTAAATTAAACTTTTCAACTCTCAGTGAATGATTTTTGGACAATAAACTTAATAGTCTTTTTAGTGAAGATAAAACTAATCGAATCCTTTTTTTCTAGTAAAACTTAAGCTAAAACTATATATCTATGAATCAACATACATCTGTCAAGTATTTGTGTTGCATATAAGACCAAACTTTAAACAGAAAATTGATGGCGCAGCATGTTTTAAATAAAATTAATTCCAAGCTAAAATTCTTATATAGAAAAAAATTATATTTAACTCCTTATCTGAGATGTACTCTGCAACACATTGATTCAACCTCATTTTGACTATGCCTTTACTACCTGGTATTTAGGTTTAAACGAACCAATAAAAATCCTTTTAAAACGGCTCAAAATAAGTGTATCCATTTCTGTCTTGACTTAAATAATAAATTCCATATTGGCACTGATCAGTTCAAAGAAATTAATTGGCTTCCTGTTGAAATGAGAGATAATCAATGCATAGACTCTATAACTAAATGTCTGAAATATTAAAACTATCTTACACCCCTTTGATTCCATTGTGAAATATTAATTGGAAATTGTATGCTCCTCTATGTAGAAAAAATTCGATTTGGAACTCGCTATATAATAATGTTAAGAGCCATAAAAACTACAACACTTTTAAGCATAAAGTTAAATAATTATTTCTGAGTTCATTTGATAAGGTCGTAGACTGAATTTCTACAGGAATTAACTATCATTTTGAAATAAAAATATTGTCATAACAGACAATTTTTGTGCCTATCCTTGCCTTTAATGTATTTATTTATTTTTGTTTATTAAGCTGTATCTTTGTCAAAGGCAGAATAAATACTTGCTTGCTTGCTGATTGGTTGCTTCCTTGATGGACTGCTTCCTTGATGGATTACTTACTTGATTGATTGATTGTAAAGGGTTAAACCTCAGCTTTTTAAAAAACCACACCAAATTCTTATTTTATCAAGATTGTTTATTTTGTGAAATGGTTCACTGATTATTTTAGCTGGTCAGGTCAACCTACCGCCATTATTTTAAAGATGAGGCATTTTACATGAGTTGCTTTAGGAGTCGTTCAAAATTTCAAAAATCTTCAAAATTGTCCCTTCTAGTCCAGATATTTGGCTTTTTTCCCAATTTTCAAGGTCTCAGTAAAAAAAAAAAAAAAAAATGATTAGGTACAGAATTTGTTTTTAACTGTTTTTGGAACTCTTCTTGGAAATGGATAGGGTAGTATCCTCCCAAAAATTTCACTTGAAATAAATAGCCCCTCAGAATGGGGAAATCACTACATACAGAATATACAGAAATAACCAGCCAGCTCTAAAAACTTAAAACGGTTATAATATGAGAACGAAAAGAGTAATTGAGCTGAAATTTTCAAGAATTGTTTCTCTTATATATATCAAAATATAGATGGTGGAAATTTGAAGTAAATTGGAGAACATAAATTCCAGACCCTTTTTGAACCTGGCTGGAATGACCCTTTCATCATATAAAAATGTTAAAATGATGTCATTTTTGTTATTAATTTGATTGGGATACAGACCACATAAATTTGTCAAAGCTGGATTGGTGAAAGAAAGAATTTACTGAGAATACTATTTTAACAAACTTTGAGAATATATAATCTTTAGTGCTAGGTTATAGTTTTAAATTTATCACCTTTAGTAAAATGCATGTATTCAAAGTACAAGTTTATATTTTCATTTTCATTTTGCAAAACAGGGATCGAGTTATTTGAAAACAAACAATATGAAATATAACTGTAATATGTGGCGCAGGTTATTTTTTGTTTATGTTTTGCTACCACATCTTTGAAGAGCGGAAATATCGAAACAGTGTTGATTGTTGACCATTGAGAGGGATGATAAAACTAATGAACCCCAAACACTAGTCAACGGTGTTCAGTAACCGTCACCAATGCACTCTGATGTTTATTTTATTTGAATTTTAATTTATTTTTGAATTTTTTTTTTTTGAATTGAGTATAAAAGTTTATTTAGAAATAATTAATAATTTAAAACTTCATCAAAACGAAAAAAAAAAAAAACATCAAAATTTAATCACACATTCAATTTGAAGAAAAACATTCGTTTCAGTTGTAAAAAAATCTCAGCAAAAAGTTCCACTTTTAGACATAAACATCATTCCAGAGAATTATTCAGTGACATCAAATTATCTGGGTAATTTAATATGATTAAAATTTTTTTTACTGTCCTGATTTTTTTTGAGTGTTTTTGTTTAAATTTATAAAAAGATATCATGGTTTAACAAACTATCTTTATTTATATACCATAACAAACTACTATAAGTATTTAAATAAAATAAAAGCTTTTTTGATTTTTCTGAAAAAAAATATCATCTTAAGGTTAATACCATTTTTAAGTTAAAAAAATGGCTTTTAAAAATTATCCATACAAACCATATTTATTACCATATTAAATATTTATGTTATCACGGAAAATCAAGATTTTCTTTCATTTCTTTTATTTTTCAATGATTATCATATAATGCAAAATGAGGCTAGACAGCCAGTTGTATTTGTTAAAATTGGGTTAATATTTTGATTGTGTTTAAAATTTTAGTACCCATAGAATTTATTTCTTTATTTAAACAGACAACTATTTTTTGATATTTGAAATTTTATAAGCATGTTAAAAAATTATACAAAATACAAAAAGATTCAAAATATTCATTTTTGAAACAAAATGCACCTTATTGAAATTATTATTATGTAGAACTATTGAAGCATTGAAAAAACGCTCAAGCAATGTCTTTTTAACACAGATAAGTAAGTAGATAGGAACACCTATGCATGCATGCATGGTTTGCGAAAGGCAAAAAAAATAAAAAAATTTCGTAAATTCTCGGAAATTTCAACAAATTTGCAGGCTGAAAAACGCAAAATCAGTTTTGATACATTGCTTTAGTTTTTTTTTTATCTAAAAAAATGTCTGAGATACTAAGATAGAGGGCTTGTATATTATTAACATACACCAGACTTACATAGTGTTCTACCAAACCCAAAGGTAAGGGACATAATATTTTAATCGACAGACACGTGTTTCACTTTTCATCAGTGTAGCTTGAGCAATTTCAGTCACAGTTTTTTATAGATCTGCAAAGAAAAATTTAAAAATTGTTAATGAAGGAATCAGAACGAAAGAAATAATGATCAAATTTATTAAGATTTTCTCAAATACTTTATTAACCCTCTTCTGCCGGAGGCAGATATGTGCACCTATTAACATCACATTATTTCTTTAATTTTGACAAATAATGCTGCCATATGATTTATTTAAAATAATTTATAATATGTTTGTTTACAAACTTCATACTTTATAAGTCTTGAAAAGTTTTTTGCTGCTCTGTAATAAGCTTTTAAATGATCCTGATAAAATAATGCTGTTTTTAATTTAATATAAAAAAAAACCCTGAGCACTTTTTAAAAATAAGTATCCCCTGAAAAATTCTTGATATATCACTAATCATGAGACAAAATTTGATAAGCTATATCAAATATATGCAAAGCAGCACTGGGAATAATAAAATTTAATCAACATTTGACCAGCATTTGACGGAAATATATTTAGGATGTTGTTGTATTTTTAGACCAAAGATTTGTTGATTGTTCAACTTCGCTGGCATGTGAAGGAAATGAATTTAAATTCTTCGATTTAAACAAAGTTAACGACAAAAGAATTGGTAAAATTAAAATTAGCAATTATTATAATTTTGCCTCAAAACGCAGCTGTATTTTATTACTTGGTTTATTACTTAGTTATGTCCAGCATAGTTATCTTAGCCCACTTCTTGAGATTTTTCAAACTTTTGATTTTTTTTCCTTAAATCCCAGACTAATAGCAGTTTTTAAGTGTTATATTACAATGAAAGTGATATGTAACCTATGATTAAAATTAGTATAACTAAGGTTTAAAGCAAATATGCATAACTAGGATTAAATAAAGAGAATTAAGAACTAAAATGTATTAGGTTTTTTTTTTTGCAATAAGTTTATCGGTTTTTTTGAATAGGACATGCATCAGTTGTAAATTTCACATGAAGCAAGTTACTTTCATACTTAGTATGAAACTACCAGTTGTTCTAAAAGAATTGTATATATTTCAGGCTTTGTTGCATACTTTAAATGTTTTATTACAGTCTAGTTATTCTACATCATTAGCAGCAACCTAAATGTAGTAATTTTAGTTTTATATACTAAACCTGTAAATAAAAATCTATTTAAGTAGAAAGCCATATAAAACTGCTTGAAAATGTTGCTAATAAAGAACTAAATGATAGTTTTGCATTTTGTTAAATGTTCATTTTTTTTTTACTACAAAAATACATACATTTTGGCTACCCTTAAAATAAATTCTTACACCTCTGCTCTCCTAAAAGTTTTGGATCTGTTGCAATGCAGATAGGGTTCTATCAATCAAGTTAGTATATTGATATTATTATAAAGCTGTAACATTGCAAATCTGAATGAAAATGGGACATTTAGATTGTTAAAACAATGCAGTGCTAAAATATGGCCTTTTGGGCTAAAAATTTATATTGTTTTTGAAGTTTGAAGTTTTTGAAATTTGTTCGTTGTTATTATTTCAAAATTCCATGGATTAGTAAAAGTTTGATTTAACTTTACAGCTAGAAGACATGTTATATAATCTATATAGATTCAGGGAGTTCTTTCTTCTGCCTTATTATAAACAAGTTACATTGGCAATATGTTCAGAGAACTAATATAACATCTGATGTGAATTTAATATGTTTAACTTTTATTTTTGATACCAGAACCTGCTCAAAAGATTTTTTCAGAATTGAAAATACTCAGGAAAGACACAATCTGTTCCATAGGAATTGTGTTTCGTTTTGTGGAATACTGTACCAATGAATTTAAAATCTTTTGTTTTTGATAAAATATTTGTTTTCTGATATTACTTAGTTATATATAATGTATTTTGAAAATTTGAAATTTTTGACCATTGATATTAGAGAACCACCTTAAATTTTTCAAAGTTAGCTTGCAAAGGAAAACAAAGTCTTACTATCTCCTCTTTATTTTAGTTGTTACCAGAAATCCAATAATCAATTAATATTTTTATTGTTTGTTTTGCTCTTTAGATCAACTGCCATTTGCTGTACGTGTGTTGGTAGAATCAGCCATTCGTAATTGTGATGGGTTCCAAATTCAAAAAAAAGATGTAGAGAACCTTCTTAACTGGAATGTGACTCAGCATAATGATGTTGAATTTCCATTTCGTCCTGCTCGTGCAATGTTACAAGATTTTACGTACGCATGTTCATATTTAATCTGCACCTTATGAATTAAAAAAATATCCTGGCATGAAATTGATGCAAATTTCAAAAAAAAGTTCAAATTTTTTGACATTCTTGAGCACAAAATAAAAATAAATGATAATAATTAGACTATTTAATGGTTGTAATGTTTATTTAAAACCTTCATATTTTATAAGCCAAAGTATTTGATAAGGGAAACATTGTCATACAAGTTCTAAAATGAACTATACCATAAATAAATATTGGTTATAGTCTAAGGATAGGAAGAATTTCCTTCCACCGTTGCTTTTTTTAGGACAATGTTCTAAGCATGGAAAATAAAATTAAAATATCACATCAGAATGTATTTTCATAGCTTTATAAGTTGAAATTCTTAGGATGTCAATGGGATCTCATAGAAAAAATAATGGTTAAAATAAATTTTTTGCATAAGATTTACATACTGACAGCCACTTATATGGTTTTAATAAAAAATGGTTAATTCTAATATTTGTACTAAATTGAAAGATATATTTTTAACAGTATATTAAAATAAAACAACTATAAATTCAATAATAATTAGATATGAATTATTTCTTTTAAAAATTTAATCATTAAAAAATTATAAAACTAGCTTCTTTTGTGAAAAGAGGGGACTGTGGCCAGATTAAAATCTGGAGAATTCGATTTATGAAAAATTTTGTACTGGCATTGTTTAGCTTAAACTAGAGTTCACAATCGTAACACAGCAATATAACTAGCTAGTATGTTGTACTTTACTTATTTTAGATTCCAGTGCTGCTAGAATTTAAAAATTCACTCAATTAAAATTTTTTCATCAGGTGCCTCTTCCATTAACAAATGTTTGTTTTTTTTTTATATATAGCTGATCAAAAGATAGATAATGCTTTTTCGAAATAATATAGGCATTGACCATGCTAATATCCGCCATATTAAAAAGCGCTCTTTTCCACCGTTTTAAAGACCGTCTGGAAAATCCTTAATCAAATGACTGTTGATCAGTGGCATTAGTTTTAGGTTGGGATATAATATTTCTACAGCTCCCATATCAACAAGTTTTAAATTATAAAAAAGTGAAGCTTAAAAATTATCCTTGTATATGGTGTAAGAATTGTTAAAGTATTAACTACTTAAAATAAGATTGTTTGGAACTCCAAATTGAGAAATTTTTCTCCTTGAGATTCAAATTCAAGACTATGATTATTTGACGAATCGTTTAAACTTTCATGTTAAAAAAACAAAATTAAAAAAAAGACTCGTTTATATCATTTATGCCATTGAAATGTATTGTCTAATCATCTAGCTGTATTTTAAAAAATATTTCCTGATGTTGTTATAACTAAAACACATATTTTTTTTGAAATTTGTTTATTTACCATAATTGCCAGAGTTCATCAAAATAAGTTTGAGTTCATCAAATTTATTGAAAGATTGCCACCTATAGCAGGGCTCGAACCAAAGGCTTAGCACATGTAAAGTTTATGGCCTACCTATGAGCCACATTTAGATAAAATATTAGGCTGTCAGCTGGGAATCAAACCCTTGATGCTTGGAAGGCAACAATGCGAACCTTTACACCACCAACACCATATATCTAATCGAATAGATGTGCGTAACCCGTCTATCTTTACAGCATCAATAAAAACATATTTTAATCAAATTTCGTGGGAAGCAAATTACTATATTTTGAGCAAAATTTTGATCCATATTTATTAATATTTTAGAGGAGTTCCTGCTGTTGTTGATTTTGCTGGAATGCGAGATGCAGTTAATAGGCTTGGTGGAGATCCATCAAAAGTTAACCCAATTACTCCTTGTGATCTAGTAGTGGATCACTCTGTTCAAGTGGATTTCTTCAGAAGGTAATTTTTTTAAATCTCTGGTTTTTTATTTTTTTTTGATAATTTGAAATTTTGAAATCAGGCAAAAAATTTATTTAAATTTTAAAAATTTTTTCAGTGAAATCTTTATGAAATTGCTCTCAAATGTCTATAAAGTGCTTCCTGGTAAATTTTTCTTCTGACGAAGCATGGCTAATATAGGCCTTCAGCAAGAATGGTTTTGGAGTTGGGACGCCAAATTTTGGCAAGAGCCCAAACTGTGTATTTGAAAATAAATCAAAAACTTTTAACTTATTTTTAACAAGAAATGCAATTTAACCATTTTAACCAAAATGCAATTTATAATTTTTTAAGTGTAAATAAATGAAATAAGTTGAAGATGAAAATTATACCTCAAATGATATTTTATTGAAATGGTGAACTGTGAACTATCATACCAAAAATAAGGTGCTGAGAAAACGAAAGAAGATTTTTCTCTGGGTCAAAAATGAATATACCTTTACGTATATTTCAGAATCATTTAATAAGATAAATTAATTGAATTCTAAATATTTCTAAATATTAAAAACAATTCTAAATATTTAAGTGAAAATTTCAAAACAAAATAAGTTTTTTTTTGTTTGAGGGCTTAATTTATGAGTTTTTATTAAGAATTTATATAATTATTTCTTTTTAAGATATTTCAAAACATTATATATCCTTTCAAATAGTCGTAAAGTCATTCAAAGTTATTAAGATTATATAATCATCTTTCTATCTGGTGAAATGAGAAGACTTTTTTTCAGCACAAGGCTTATTAAACCTCTTAGCCTTGCTTCTTTTACACAGTACAAGTTGTTTTCATAGAGAAAACTTTAACGACCTTTGCCCCTAAACCCCAACTTGGCGTATTGACAATACTTGAATAAGGGTAAAATTTAAATAAGAATTTCAGAATTATTGGCAACTGCTTTAGCGTGCTAGATTGATTGTTAATCAAGGGTGTTTGATCAAAATTATGTGAAATTAATAAACGTGTAATATAAAGGTGTTTTTCCATTACAGTATGAGGTGAAGTATGTTTGTTAAAAAGATTAGCGAATTTATAAACAAAAAAAGCAATTATAGTACAATTTTGATTTATTTATTTTTTTTAGCTAACAAAAATTTGTTTCCAAGGTTGCATCTAGAAATAATTACTGGTTTTTCATACAATAATTTTTCCAAATTCTAATAAAAGATGTCTTTTTTGGAACACAAAGTGTAAATTTTTATAAATGTAGTAAGTAACTTTGTATTTAAATTATTTTTTTTCTGCGATTTTCAAAATTTAGACTTAATGTTATACTGTCATTTTTTTAAAAATGTTTGTTTCATTTATATCGGACAGAGTCAATGTATTTATAAATTACATTAGTGGTTTTCAAATTTCCTTTCATGGGAACGATTTATTAAAGTTAAAAAATTAATACTTCCTGAACAAATTTCAATAATTAATAAGCTTAGTTTTTTTTTTATATAAGCTAACTTAGTATTTAATTTTTTTTGGCACTAGTTGGAAGATCTAAAGTTAGTAATATAATAACAGAAACCTGTGGCGCAATATACCACGAGCTTAGTTCAGAGTATTTAGCTCCACCGACAAAAGATGATTAGGTTAAAATTGCTAAAGACTTTGAAGAACTTTGGGACTTACCCAACATCTTAGGCGCTTTAGACGGGAAACACATTGGCATTACTTGTCCTTCAGAAACAGGAACCCAGTTTCACAACTACAAAGGTTTTTTTAGTATACAACTCCTGGCGCTATGTGATGCATGCTATTGTTTTACCTTATATGATATAGGTCAGTATGGTAACAGTAATGATACCGGTGTTCTAAAAAACTCAGAGTTTGGTAAAATGTTTGATTTAGAAACAATGAATACGCTGGATCCAAGAACCGTTGAAGGATGCCAATTTGATCCACTCCCTTATTTCATTGTTGGCGATGAGATATTTCCTCTAAAAACATGGTTAATGAGACTTTACCCAGGTAACCTTACCGAGGAACAAAGAATTTCCAATTACAGGGTCTCTAGACCAAGAAGGATTATTGAAAATGTTTTTGGTATTTTTGTTACCCGCTTTCGGATTTTTCTCGTTCCAATTAAGGCAAAAGTAGAAAATGTTGAGATTTA